>CAUYPK010085360.1:0-18668 GCA_963574355.1 Loris lydekkerianus | reverse complement strand
GTATCCAATGTACTCAGCCCTACTATGAAGCTAAACTATAGCTTTCACATGAAGGCTATAACCCAACTATAGCACAAGACTATGAGGAAAGGACCAAGGAAGGGGAAGGGAGGGGGGAGGTTTGGGTGGAGGGAGGGTGATTGGTTGGGCCACATCTATGGTGCATATTTTTATCTATAATAAAAAAAAAAAAAAGAAAAAGAAAATAAAAAAAATTAAAAAAAATAATAATAATTAAAAAAAAAAAAAAAACCCAGCCCCAGCCAAAAACTGCAAAAATAAATAAATAAATAAATAATAATAAAATAAAAATAAAGCCAGCCTGGGCAGCATAGTGAGATACCACTTCTCACTGTCTCTACAAAAATAAGTTTTAAAAATAGCCAGGTGTGGTGGCACATGACTGTAGTCCTATCTACTCAGGAGGATGAAGCAGGAGGATCACTTGAGTCCAGGAGTTCAAAGCTACAGTGACCTATGATCACCCCAGCCTGGATATCAGTGAGTCCCTGTCTCTTAAAAAAAGGGTTGGGGGGGGGAGGAGCAAGATGGCTGCTGAGTAACAGCTTCCTTGCAACTGGGCACAATGAGTCTGGGGAGAGAAGACTCCAGGCATCTCTGGCTAGTGAGATCTGCCCAGAAACATCCCTTTGGGGACATAAGGAGTCAGCATGAGACTTCTGGATGCCATGAGGAGGACAAAAGCAGTGGAGAACTGGCGAGTGCTTGTGTTGTTCGTTCAGTCTAATCTCCCCAGCAGCTGTAAGTACAGCAGCAGTGAGATTGCAAACTGGAAAGACCTTACTTGGTGAACTGTTTTGGTTTCTTTGGACTTGGCACTCAGTTGAACTACCTTGGGAGAACTTGGGCATGAGTGCAGAGGACTTTAAACATTGTCTAGGGCTCCAGACTGAGCCACTGAGCCAGACGGAGCTAATAGTGTTCAGCTGTGGGCCTCGCTGAGCCATTGTGGGAGAACTGCCCCCAGCAAACTCCGCCCTCAGGGTCACAGAGCAAGGATCAGGTGGGAACGAGTAATCTAGTGACTGAGCAGCCTAAAGGCAGGGACTGAGATGCCTTATAGCCTTGGCCCTCAGAGGCATAGAGACTGGTTTTGCACACTGGGTTAGTGGACAGCCCCTTCAGGAGTGATCCCAGCAACAAGTGCTTTCCTGGGAAAGCTGCTTAGCCAAGGTTAGCAATTTACAGTGCCTTTTAAGTGGGCTGAGGAGAGATTTAGTCTCTCCACCCTGAGGGGTTTGAGAAATCAACAGAGGCCTGCAGTCTCCGTCTCGTACAGTACAGCAGTATCAGCATTGTGATTAACATCTCATACCCCAGATCACCTGTTGCCCAGACAATATCCAGCAAGATATATATGCTGCTTTGTTTTGTTTTTGTTTTTTGTTTGCTTTTTTTTTTTTAATTTCAACATTTTCCCTATAGATTTTTCTTTTCCTTTTTTTCTCTTTCTTTTCTTTCTTCATTTTTCTAGTTTAAATGTAATTTTCCATTGTTCCCCTTTTCAACAATTAGAACTTCATTCTTGCTAGTGTTTCTACCCCTATTATTTGGTTTTTCCCCCAATTTTATCCTGTAAAGTTTCCTGTTTGCTTGTTTTGGTTTGATTCATTGCACTTTTGCTTTTCCTCTCTACTTGGTGGAGGTAGGGTACTGTGTTCAAATAGGCTAGCAAAGAGATGCTGACCTAAAGGGAACCATCCAACCTGGCACTCCCAGTGGTTGGGGGTTTTTAAGGTTGGGTCAGAGTACCCTAATGTACACCTATATTGCTTCTGTCTCCTTCTTTCTGTGCCTCTCTTCTTTTTGTCAATATTCCCTTTTACCCACCCACTCTCCTATCCCTTTTTTCATTTTTTTTCTTTCTTTTTTCCCTTCTTGCTCTTCAGTCTTCTCATCCTTCTGGTCCTGTACCAAAAGGACTCATCAAAATCCTAGTTCAGAGGCATGGCAACTTAAAGATCAAGAGGAAGTGAAAGGAAAATTAGGACAAGGAAACAGATAAAAGAAATCACTCGTGAGTAAGAATCAGCAGAAAACTCCTGGCAACAAAAAGAACCAGTCCGAAACAACCCCCCTCTCCCCAAAGGACCATGAGGTAGCTACTGAAGAGGATTCCACCCATAAAGAAATATTGGAAATGACAGAAATGGGGGCAGTGCCTATGACTCAAAGGAATAGGGCACCGGCCCCATATACTGGAGTTGGTGGGTTCAAACCCAGCCTTGGCAAAAAAAAAAAAAAAAAAAGACAGAAAGGGAATTTAGAATACAGATGATGAAAACAATGAAGGAAACTGCTGATAAAGTAGAAAATAACCAAAAGGTAATCCAAAAACAGAATCAAATAAGAAATGAACAATATGAAGAATATAGAAAGGATATAGCAGAGCTGAAGGAACTGAAGCAGTCAATTAGAGAACTCAAAGATGCAATAGAAAGTATCAACAACAGATTAGACCATGCAGAAGAAAGAATCTCAGCGGTAGAGGACAAAGCTCTTGAGATAACTCAGATAATTAAAGAGGCAGAAAAGAAGAGAGAGAAAGCAGAACATTCACTGACAGAATTATGGGACTTTCTATGTGTTCAAACATACGAGTTTTAGGAATCCCAGAAGGGGAAGAAGAATGCCCCAGGGGAATGGAAGCTATACTAGACAATATTATAAATGAAAATTTCTCAAATATCACAAGAGAGTCTGATGCACTCCTTTCAGAGGGATATCAGATGCCAGGTCACCTCAACTCCAAGATACATTGTGATAAACCTGTCGCAAAGTCCAGACAAAAGAAAAGATTCTTCAAGCTGCCAGGAGTAAGCACCAGTTGACCTACAGGGGCAAATCCATCAGGGTGATGGTGGTGCAGACTTCTCTAATGAAACTTTCCAAGCAAGAAGACAATGATCCTGTCCCTTTAATCTACTGAAACAGAACAATTTCCAGCCCAGAATTCTATATCCTGCTAAGCTAAGCTTTAAAACTGACAGAGAAATCAAATCATTTACTGATATACAACACTGAGGAAATTCGCCACAACAAGACCAGCTCTACAGGAAATACTTCAACCTGTTCTACACACTGATCATCACAGTGGATCAACAGCTAAGTAACAACTCAGCAATTAAAGGACAGAACCTAACCTCCACACTGATGCAAAAGATAAAACTAAGCAATGGACTCTCACAAAATAAGATGAACAGGGCAGTGCCTGTTGCTTGGTGAGTAGAGTGCTGGCACCATATACCAAGGGTGGTGGGTTCAAACCTGGCCCCTGCCAAACTACAACAAAAAATAGCTGGGCATTGTGGCGGGGGCCTGTAGCCCCAGCTACTTGGGAGGCTGAGGCAAGAGAATCACCTAAGCTCAAAAGCTGGAGGTTGCTGTGAGCTGTGTGACACTGTGGCACTCTACCATGGGTTATAAAATGAAATCTGTCTCTAAAAAAAAAAAAAAAAAAAAAAAAAAAAGATGAATAGAACACTACCACACTTATCAATTATCTCAATAAATGTTAATGGCTTGAATTCCCCACTGAAGAGGCATAGATTGGCTGACTGGGTTAAAAAACACAAGCCATCCTTTTGCTGTCTGCAGGAAACACACCTAGCTTCAAAAGAAAATTAAAACTCCAAGTTAAGGGTTGGAAGACAATTAGGCAAACGGAATTCAGAAGAAAAGAGGAGTTGCAATCTTATTTTCAGATACATGTGGATTTAAAGCAACCAAAGTCAAAAAAGACAAACATGGTCACTTAATATTGGTCAAGGGAAAAATACAACACAAAGATGTTTCAATTCTAAATATTTATGCACCCAATTTAAATGCTCCCAGATTCTTGAAACAGACCTTACTCAGTCAGAGCAATATGGTATCCGATAATACCATAATAACAGGGGACTTTAACACTCCTCTTACAGAACTGGACAGATCCTCTAAACAGAAATTAAACAAACATATAAGAGATTTAAATGAGACCCTAGAACAACTGTGCTTGATAGACTCATATAGAAAACTCCATCCCAAAGATAAAGAATATACATTCTTCTCATCGCCCCATGGAACATTCTCCAAAATTGATCATATAAGTGTACACAAAACAAATCTCAACAGAATCAAAATAATTGAAATTTTGCCTTGGATCTTCTCAGATCATAAGACACTAAAGGTGGAACTCAACTCCAACAAAAACATTCAACCCCACACAAAGGCATGGAAATTAAACAACCTTCTGTTGAATGACAGTTGGGTGCAGGAAAAAATAAAAGAGGAAATCATTAACTTCCTTGAGCATAACAACAATGAAGACACAAGCTACCAAAACCTGTGGGATACTGCAAAAGCAGTTCTGAGAGGAAAATTTATTGTTTTAAATGTCTACATTTGAAAAACAGAAAGAGAGCATATCCACAAATGAACAAGCCATCTTATGGAATTGGAAAAAAGAAGAACAATCTAAGCCTAAACCCAGCAGAAGAAAAGAAATATCCAAAATTAAATCAGAGATCAATGAAATTGAAAACAAAATAATTGTTCAGAAAATTAATGAAACAAGAATTTAGTTTTTTGAAAAAAATAAATAAAATAGACAAACCTTTGGCCAGGCTAACTAGAAATAGAAAAGTAAAATCTCTAGTAACCTCAATCAGAAATGATAAAGGGGAAATATCAACGGATGCCACACAGATACAAGAGATCATCTCTGGATACTACCAGAAACTCTAGGCCCAGAAATTTGACAATGTGAAAGAAATGGATCAATATTTGAAATTACACACTCTCCCTAGACTTAGCAAGGAAGAAATAGAGCTCCTGAACAGACTAATTTTAAGCACTGAGATTCAAGAAACAATAAAAACCTTCCATCAAAAAAATGCCCTGGTCCAGATGGCTTCACACCAAAATCCTATCAAACCTTCAAGAAAGAGCTTATTCCCATATTGCAGAAATTATCCTAAAAAATTGAGGAGGAAGGAACCTTCCCCCAACACATTCTATGAAGCAAACATCATCCTGCTACCAAAACCAGGAAAAGACCCAACTAAAAAGGAGAATTTCAGACCAATTTCACTCATGAATATAGATGCAAAAATTCTTAACAAAATCCTAGCCAATAGATTACAGCTTATCATCAAAAAAGTCATACATCATGATCAAGTAGGCTTCATCTCAGGAATGCAAGGCTGGTTTAACGTATGCAAGTCTATAAACATTATCCACCATATTAATAGAAGCAAAAACAAAGACCATATGATCCTCTCAATAGATGCAGAAAAAGCATTCGATAAAATCCAACATCCTTTTCTAATTAGAACACTGAAGAATATAGGCATATGTGGCACATTTCTGAAACTGATCGAAGCTATCTATGACAAACCCCCAGTTAATATTTTACTGAATGGAGTAAAACTGAAAGCTTTTCCTTTTAGAACTGGAACCAGACAAGGTTGTCCTCTGTCACCTTTACTATTCAACATAGTGCTGGAAGTTCTAGCCAATATAATTAGGCAAGACAGGAAATAAAGGGTGTCCAAATTGGAACAGAGGAGGTCAAACTCTCCCTCTTTGCTGATGATATGATCTTATACTTAGAGAACCCCAAAGACTCAACCACAAGACCCCTGGAAGTCATCAAAAAATACAGTAATGTCTCAGGATATAAAATCAATGTCCACAAGTCAGTAGCCTTTGTATACGCCAATAACAGTCAAGATGAGAGACTCATTACACAACTCCCTTCACCATAGCTTCAAAGAAAATGAAATACCTAAGAATATACCTAACAAAGAGGTAAAGGGCCTCTATAAAGAAAATTATGTAATCCTAAGAAAGGAAATAGCAGGGAATATTAACAAATGGAAGAACATACCATGCTCATGGCTGGGAAGAATCAACACTGTTAAAATTTCTATACTTCCCAAAGCAATCTACCTATTCAATGCCATCCCTATTAAAATACCAATGTTTTACTTTCAAGATTTGGAAAAAATGATTCTGCATTTTTTATGGAACCAGGAAAAAACCCCGTATAGCTAAGGCAGTTCTTAGTCATAAAAACAAAGCTGGGGGATCAGCACACCAGATTTTAGGCTGTACTACAAAGCCATAGTGGTCAAGACAGCATGGTACTGGCACAACAATAGAGACATAGACATTTGGAATGGAATAGAAAACCAGGAAATAAGACTAACATCTTACAACCACCTAATTTTCAATAAACCAAACAAGAACATACCATGGGGGAAAGACTCCCTATTCAATAAATGATGCTAGGAGAACTGGATATCCACATGTAAAGACTGAAACTGAACTTACACCTTACTCCACTCACAAAAAATTGATTCAAGATGGATAAAGGACTTAAATTTAAGGCATGAAACAATAAAAATCCTCAAAGAAAGCATAGGAAAAACACTGGAAGACATTGGCCTGGAGAAAGACTTCATGAAGAAGACTGCCATGGCAATTGCAACAACAAAAATAAACAAATGGGACTTCATTAAACTGAAAAGCTTCTGTACAGCTAAGGAGACAACAACCAAAGCAAATCGACAACCTACACAATGGGAAAGGATGTTTGCATATTTTGAATCAGATGAAGCTTGATACTAGGATCTATAGAGAACTCAAATTAATCCACATGAAAAAAACCAACAATCCCATATATCAATGGGCAACAGACATGAATAGAACCTTCTCTAAAGAGGACAGAGTAATGGCTAACAAACATATGAAAAAATGTTCATCATCCCTAATTATTAGAGAAATGCAAATCAAAACCACCCTGAGATACCATCTAACTCCAGAGAGAATGGCCCACATCACAAAATCTCAAAACTGCAGATGTGGAGAGAAGGGAACACTTTTACACTGCTGGTGGGACTGCAAACAATCTTTTTGGAAGGAAGTATGGAGAACCCTCAAAGACTCAGGCTATTGATCCTCCCATTTGATCCTGCAATCTCATTACTGGGCATCTACCCAGAAGGAAAAAAATCCTTTTATCATAAGGACACTTGTACTAGACTGTTTATTGCAGCTCAATTTATAATCGCCAAAATATGGAAACAGCCTAAATGCCCACCAACCCAGGAATGGGTTAACAAGCTGTGGTATATGTACACCATGGAATACTATTCAGCCATTAAAAAAAATGGAGACTTTACAGCCTTTGTATTAACCTAGATGGAAGTAAAACACATTATTCTTAGTAAAGCGTCATAACAATGGAGAAGCATGAATCCTATGTACTCAGTTTTGATAGGAGGACAATTAATGAAGAAGAGGAGAGCAGAGAGAGAAAGAAGGAGGGAGGGGTAGGGAAAGGAAGAGCAGAGAGAGGGAAGGAGTGAGGAGGTGGGGTCTTGGTGTGTGCCACAACTTTGGGGGGCAAGACATGATTATAAGAGGGACTTTACCTAACAAATGCAATCAGTGTAACTTGGTTTCTGTTACCCTCAGTGAATCACCACCACCAACAAAAAAGACACAACACACACACACAAAACAAAAATGATGGACTCAGTAAACCAGGATTCCTTTCTGGGCTCTCTATTCTATTCCATGTGCTGCTTCTTCTTCCTCCTCCTCCTCCTCCTCCTCCTCCTTCTCCTCCTCCTCCTCCTCCTCCTTCCTTCTTCTTCCTTCCTCCTCCTCCTCCTCCTCCTCCTCCTTCTTCTTCTTCCTTCTTCTTCCTTCTTCTCCTCCTCCTCCTCCTCCTCCTCCTCTTCCTCCTTCTCCTCCTCCTGCTGCTTCTTCTCCTTCTCCTTCCCCTTCTTCTTTTTTTTTTTGCCATACTGTGCTGTTTTAATTGCTATAACCTTGTAGTGTAGTTTGATTTGTAGTTTGAAATCCAGTAGTATGATTTCTCCAGCTTTGTTCTTGCTCATGATTGCCTTGGCTGTTCAGAGCTTTTCGTGGTTCCACATGAATATAAGATTGCTATTTCTATTTCTATGAAAAATGACATTGGAGTTTGATAGGGATTAATTACACTGAATCTGTAGATAGCTTTGGGGAGTATAGATATTTAAAAATATTAATTCAGACAGCGCCTGCGGCTCAGTGGGTAGGCGCTATCTGCCCCATATACTGAGTGTGGCAGGTTCAAACCCGGCCCTGGCCAAATTGCAACAACAACAAAAAAATAGGCGGGCTTTGTGGCAGGCAAATGTGATCCCACCTACTCAGGATGCTGAGGCAAGGGAATTTCCTAAGCCTAGGAGTTGGAGATTGCTGTGAGCAGCGATGCCACAGCACTCTACCCAGCACGATAAAGTGAGACTCTGTCTCCAAAAAATAAATAAATATATTAATTCTTCCAATCTGTGAATGTGGGAAATCTTTTCATTTATTTGTGTCTTTTTCAATTTTCTTTGTCAATGTTTTGTAGTTTTTAGTGTACAGGTCTTTCACCTCTTTGTTTAAACTTACTGTAAAGATTATATTTATTTACTTTTTTGGACAAATGGTAAATGGAATTGTTCTTTTGATTTTTTTTTCAGATAGTTCATTGTTAATGTATAGAAAAAATACTGATTTTCATGTGCTGATTTTGTATCCTGTAAATTTACTGTATTTGTTTATTCTAAGATTTGGGGTACAGTAAGATTTTATATTTTTTATGTAAATGTCTTTTTTTTTTTTTTGGAGGCAGAGTCTCACCATGTCGCCTATGGTAGAGTGCCATGGCATCACAGCTCACAGCAACCTCAAACTCTTGGGCTTAAGCTATTCTCTTGCCTCAGTCTCCCAATAGCTGGGACTACAGCCACCCATCACAACACCCAGCTGTTTTCTTTGTTATTGTTGTCATTGTTGTTTAGCAAACCCTGGCCAACTCCGAACCCACCAGCCCCAGTGCATGAGGCTGGTACCCTAACCATAGGCACCAAGCTTATAAATGTCATTTCATATATGTTAGTCATCAACAAAGAATTTTACTCTTTCTTTCCTAATTGGATTTTTTTTTTTATACAAAGTCTCACTTTGTCACCCTTGGTAGGGTGCCGTAGCATCATAGTTCACAGCAACCTCAAACTCTTAGGCTCAAGTGATTGTCTTGCCTCTGCCTCCCAAGTAGCTGGGATTACAGGCACCCGCCACAGTGCCCTGCTATTTTTTTAGAGTCAGGGTCTTGCTCATGCTCAGGCTGGTCTCCAACTCCTGAGCTCAAGTGATCCACTCACCTCATCCCCCTAGAGCGCTAGGATCACGGTGTGAGCCACTGAGTCTGGCCCATTAGATGCCTTTTATTTCTTTCTCTTGCCTAATTGCTCTGGCAAGGACTTGCAACACTATGTTGAATAGAAGTGACACAGAGTAGGCATCCTGGTGCTCCAGATCTTAGAGAAAAGGCTTTTAACTTTTCACTATTGAGTGTAATGTTACCTGTGGTCTTCACACACATGGCCTTTATTGTAGTGAGGCATGTCCTCTGTGTATTTAATTTGGTATTTACCATGAAAGGATGCTGAATTTTGTCAAATGTCAAATGCTTTACCTACATCTAGTGAGATGATCATATAGTTTTTGTTCTTCATTCAGTTGATTTAATGTGTCCCATTTATTGATTAGCATGTGGAACCATCCTCCCATCCCAAAGATAAGTCCCACTGATCATGCTGGATGATCCTTTTAATGTATTGTTGAATTTGTTACACCTGTATTTTGTTGAGGACTTCTAAATCTGTGGTCTTCAAGAGTATTGGCTTGTAATTTTCTTTTCTTGTTATATCCTTATCTGACTTTTGTATTTGGGTAATACTCATAAAAGGAATTCAGAAGTATTCCTTTCTCTTTGATTTTTTTTGGAGACTCTGAGAAGGGTTGGTGGTAAGTTTTTTTTTGTTTGTTTGTTTTTTGAGACAGTGTTGCATGAGGGATCGTGGAGTGACTGGTGTCACAGGTGTAAAGCCCGCTCCTGAAATGGTATGAAAGCAAGAAACAGCTACAAGTCCATGATGGCAAGCAGCGGTATTCTTTATTTCCAGCCAGCCTAAATAGCCAGCTAGTCATGT
Organism: Loris lydekkerianus; assembly: GCA_963574355.1. Taxonomy (NCBI): domain Eukaryota; kingdom Metazoa; phylum Chordata; class Mammalia; order Primates; family Lorisidae; genus Loris; species Loris lydekkerianus. Next base: position 8,628 of record CAUYPK010085360.1, on the reverse strand, counting down.
ACACACTGTTGATCTATAATCACACAATAGCTTTACAAAACATATGGTAAAATCTGATTAACTTTTTCTTGGTGCCTGCTGATTAACTAATATACATTTTTCTAACCCAAAACAACTATCACATGAGTCATATGTTAGCTGCTTTGCTCGTGAGCCAATAAGCCACAAGACCACAATAAAGAAAGAATAGATTGTTCCTTAAAATCTCTGGAAACCCACAACGACCTGAGGGGCAGAAACTTAGTATCTCACTTAACCATGGTCCGGAGGCCGTTCAGCGTATTGATTACGTGACTTGCATGCATCAGCCCCTGGGAGGCATCTCTGGGAGTGGAGTTTTTGCTCCAACGCCCCCAGGTTTAACAGCCACATTCTGAGGTCACCAGGCCTACAAGGAATCTAAACTGCTTTTCTCAGGCCGCTTGGGCACAGAGCATATAGGCTTTTAGCCTATAGATAGTTTCACTTTTTCACCCTCAGTGTGGTGGTATCACAGCTCACAGCAACCTCCAATTCTTGGGCTTAAGCAATTCTCTTGCCTCAGCCTCCCGAGTAGTTGGGACTATAGGTGCCCGCCACAACGCCCGGCTTTTTTTCTTTGTTGCAGTTGTCACTGCTGTTTTAGCTGGCTGGGGCTGGGTTCGGACCCGCCATCCTCAGTATATGGGGCTGATGCCCTACCCACAGAGCCATTTTTGTTTGTTTGTTTGTTTGTTTGTCTTTATTTTTTGAGACAAGATGTTGGTCTGCCATCCAGACTAGAGTGCAGTGGTGTCAGCCTAGCTCCCAGCAACCTCAAAACTCCTGGGTTCAAGTGATGCTCCTACCTCAGCCTCCCAAGACTAGGACTAAAAGTGCTCACCACACCTGGCTAACTTTTTCTATTTTTAGTGGAGACAAGATCTCACTCTTGGCTCAGACTGGTCTCAAACTCCTGAACACAAGCAATTTTCCCACCTGAGACTTCCAGAGTGCTAAGATTACAGGCAGTGGCTCATATCTGGTAAAATTTAGTAGTGAAGTCTTCAGGTCCTGACCTTTCCTTTGAGGGAGACTTTTTACTACTGTTTCAATTTCTTCATTCATTATTGATCTATTCAGATTTTCTGTTTCTTCATAATTCAGTTTTTATTTTTGCTTTTCTTTTCTTGTTTGCTTTTTCTTTTGTTTTTGAGACAGAGTCTCACTTTGTCGCTCTTGTTGAACCCGCCACCCTTGGTGGCCGGTAGAGCGCTGTGGCATCACAGCTCACAGCAACCTCAAACTCGTGGGCTCAAGCGATTCTCTTGCCTCAGCCTCCCAAGTAGTTGGGACTACAGGCGCCCACCACAACACCTGGCTATTTTTTAGAGATGGGGTCTCGCTCTGGCTCAGGCTGGTCTTCAATCCATGAGTTCAGGCAATTCACCCACCTTGGCCTCCTAGAATGCTAGGATTACAGGCATGAGCCACCATGCCTGCGGCCCATAATTCAGTTTGTTAGGTAGTATGTGTATAGGAATTTATCCATTTTTTTCCAGGTTATCCAATTTGTTGGCATATAGTTGTTCATAGTAGTCTTTTATGATTCTGGTTTTTTATTGCTATAGTATCAGTTATAATATCTCCTCTTTCATTTCTAATTTTTATTTGTGTCTTCTCTTCTTTTTTTCTTAGTCTAGCTAAAGGTGTGCCAATTTTATCTTATAAAACAATGAACTATTAGGCAGGGTGCAATGGTCAATGTCTGCAATTCTAGTACTCTGGGAGGCTGAGATAGGAGGATTTCTTGAGCTAAGAAGTTTGAGACCAACTTCAGCAAGAGGAAGATCCCATCTCTACTAAAAATAATAAAAAATAGTAAAATTAGCCAGGCATTACGACATTTACCTGTAGTCTTAGCTACTTGGGAGGCTGAGGCAGGAGGATCACTTCAACCCAGCAGTGTGAGATTGCTGTGAGCTAAGCTGATGCTACAGTACTCTACCCAGGCCAAAAGAGTGAGACTCTCTCTCTTAAAAAAAAAAAAAAAGTGCTAGTAATTTTGTTGATATTTTGTGTTCTTTTAATATATTTCATTTATTTCTACTCTGATATTTATTATTTACTTCTTTTTGCTAACTTTGGGCTGAGTTTGGTCTTTTTTTTTTAGCTGGCCTGGGCTGGGTTCGAACCTGCCACCATTGGTGTATATGGCCAGCACCTTGATGTAGGCATATATTGCTATAAACTGTCCTCTTAGAAATGCATTTGCATGTGGCATTTGCAACAAAAACAAAAATAAACAAATGGGACTTAATGAAATTGAAAAGCTTCTGTACAGCTAAGGAGACAACAACCAAAACAAATAGACAACCTATGCACTGTGAAAGGATATTTGCATATTTTGAATCAGACAAAAGCTTGATATTGAAGTAAGGAAAATGGATTGCTGATGTGGAAAATAATGGCATCAATTCAACTACTAAATCGAGATTTATAAGAGAGTACAGTAGGAATGATTAGGGTACACGGTTTGTGTTTCTGAGGTAAAGTTTAGGTTTTAGTTGAGCCCTTCATCCAGAGGGAGTGATGTGAACCCTCACAGTGTGCCCATGAGTCAGCTGAAAGCCTTCCAACCTCCAGTCAGAACAGATGTGAAGCATCTCGACAGAGAGGACTATGAAACACTGAGAAAAGAAATAACAGAGGCTATTCACAGATGACAGACCATACCATGCTCATGGCTTAGAAGATTAACATTGTTAAAATGTCTATACCACCCAATGCTATCTACAGATTTAAGGCAATTCCCATTAAAATTCAATGTCATACTTGGAAGAGCTTAAAAAAATAGTTCTACATTTCATATGTAACCAGAAAAAAACCCAAACAGCCAACACAATTCTACAAAATAAGAACAAATCTGGAGGCATCTGTTTACCAGACTTGAGGTTATTCTATGAGTCTATAGTGACCAAACATCATAGTATTGGCATTAAAAATAGAGACAGATCTATGGAACAGAACATAGAATCTAGAGGTGGAACAAACTTCATCTTGCCATCTGATCTTTGACAAAGCAAACCAATCCACTGGGGAAAAGAATCTCTATTCAATAAATGGTGCTTGAAGAACTGGTTAGCCACATGTACAACACCAAAACTAGACCTACACCTCTCACCACTTACAAAAGTTAACTCATGATGGATAAAAGATTTGAATCTAAGACCCAAGATGATAAAAACCCTAGAAGAAAGTGTGAGAAAAACCCTGAAGCTGGCCGGGCGCAGTGGCTCATGCCTGTAATTCTAGCTCTCTGGGAGGCTGAGGCAGGTGGATTGCCTGAGTTCACAGGTTTGACACCAGCCTGAGCAAAAGTGAGACCCCATCTCTACTAAAAATAGACCAAAAAAACTGAGGCAAGAGGATCACTTGAGCCCAACTTGGAGGTTGCTGTGAGCTATGATGCCATGGCACTCTACCCAGGGTGACAGCTTGAGACTCTGTCTAAAAAAAAAAAAAAAAAAAAAAGAAAGAAACCAACCTCAATCTTGTCAACCTAGGGAAAGAATATATGAAGAAGACTCACTAGCAATCACTACAACAACAAAAAGAAATAAATGGGACCTGATCAAGCTAAAAAGCTACATAGCTAAAGACACAATCAACAAAGCAAAGAGACAACCTTCAGGATTGGAGAAGATATTTGCATGTTACAAATCTGACAAAGGGCTAATAACAGGAATCTACAAAGAGCTCAAATCAACAGAAAAAGAGCAAACAACCCCATTAAAAATTGGGCAAGAGACACAAATAGAAACTTTTCTCATGAGAACAGATGAAATGCCCACAAACACGTTAAACAATGCTTATCATCCCTAATCAGCTGAGAAATGCAAATCAAAACCACTTTGAGATATCACCTAATTCCAGTGAGAATGGCCCACATCACAAGTTCCCAAAGCAACAGAGGCAGGCATGGGTGCAGAGAAAAAGGAGCACTCATGCACTATTGGCATGACTGCAAACTAGTACTGCCTCTATGAAAAGAGGTATAGAGATCCCTCAAAGAATTAAAAGTAGACCTATCATTTGACTCTGCAATCCCATTAATGGGTATCTATCCAAAAGAAAAGAAAACATTTCACCATAAGGACATTTGCTCTCAATTGTTTATAGCAGTGAAGATGTGGAAACAACCCAAGTGTCCTTCAACATGTGAATGGAGTAATAAATTGTGGTATATATATATACCATGGAATAGTATTCAGCCATAAAAAATGCAGTTTGATATTTTTTATAATAATCTGGATGGATTTGGAGAACATTTTTTCTAAGCAAAATATCATGAGAATGGAAAACAAGCAACACATGTACTCAGTATTAAATTGAAACTAGTAGATTAACTACATGCTAACCTAAAAGAGAAATTCAATTAAATTCAAGTAGGTGGAGAGAAGCAAGGAGTTGGGTGAGTTCCCACCCAGCTGTACGTTGCACTGCTATATGGCACACTTCATGGGTGAAGGACACAAGAGGAACTTGGACTCAACCCTGCAAAGGCAAAGTATGTTGCCTAATCATATTTACTCCCCTTTTAATCTGAAATTTAAAACAAAGTAAAAAATCTCCCCTAAGGAAAAAAACAGTCCAAATGGATTGTTAAAGGGAACTGTATCCCTATAAAATAAATGACTTATATGTCTTTTTTTTTTTTTTTTTAGACAAAGTCTCTCTATGTTGCCTGGACAACCTCAAACTCTTGGGCTTAATCGATTCTCTTGCCTCAGCCTCCCAAGTACCTGGAATGACAGGCACCCATCACAATGGCTATTTTTTTTTTTTTTTCATTGCAGTTGTCATTGTTGTTTAGCTGATCCAGGTCAGGTTCAAACCCACCAGCCTGGTGTATGTGGCCACCACCCTACCCACTGAACAATGGATGCTGCCACTTATATGGTTTTATGTTCTCAAATTTAATATGGGAAGGAAAAAATAATCTTCATTTAATATGTCACTTGGTTATTAAAACGAAGTTAGGACCCATGTTCCAAAAGAAGGTTCATAAAATGACCTCTATGTACATATTTCTTAGAAATCATACTCAATAGCTGGGCATTGTGGCGGTGCCGGTAGTACCAATCCCTCAGGAGACTAAGGCAAGAAAATTGCTTGAGCCCAAGAGTTTGAGGTTGCTGTGAGCTGTGACACCACAGTACTCTACCAAGGATGACAAAGGGAGATTCTGTCTCAAACAAACAAACAAACAAACAAAAAAACAAACAAACAAACAAAATATATATATATATATAGTTGTTGTTGTTGTTGTTGTTATTATTGTTATTGTTGTTGCCCTCTGTAGAGTACTGTAGCATCACAGCTCACAGCAACCTCCAAATCTTGGGCTTAAGCAAGTCTCTTGCCTCAGCCTCCCAAGTAGCTGGGACTACAGGCGCCCACCACAACACCTGGCTATTATTTGGTTATAGTTGTCATTGTTGTTTGGCAGGCCTGGGCTAGATTCGAAGCTGCCAGCTCTGGTATGTGTGGCTAGTACCCTAGCTGCTGAGCTATAGGTGCCGAGCCTTTTAAAAAAAAAAGGAAAGAAAAAAAGAAATCTTACTCAAACTTGATCAGGCTTGAGCTTAACATATTCAGCTTTTGCTCTATAAAAATAACATGAGGGGAATTCTGGGAAGATGTCTGACTGGTAGCAACCCTTGTCAGAGGCTCCTGAGCAAAGGAAGAAAAACTGGACGGAATCAGACTCAACGAAGCCAAAGACGGGGAGATGAGGCAAGAAAGTTCAGCAAGCTGTAACTCCAAGGAAGAGCATTCAAGAAAACAAATTGCAGGTACAAAGCCTATTGACTAGAGGACAGGAGACCCCTCCCCCAAACGGGAGGCCTGCCGCAGGCTATCTGCGAATGAGCAGGGAACAAAAGACCTCTCATTTTACCTCGCTGCTAAACTCCAGGCCTCTTTCTCCAGGGAGGTCCCACTTTTGAAACCTAGACACCACCCTGCCAGGCATATAATTGAACAGATATTTTTCCCCACAAGTCCAAACTCCCAGTCCACTCTTCCCCCCTCGCATGGGTCTGTGGCCTGCAAAACATAGAGTGTTTGGTCTTGTCCTGAGAGATCTGGGCATAGTGCGGACCACCAAACATCAGGATGGAATCTGTGACTAATGGGGAAGAAAGAGGGTATGGGAAGAAAGGGACATGCGGCAGGAGGAGGAGCATGTCTTATGACTATGCCCGGCCAGTGGTAGTGTTGACCCTCGGTTTGGGCTGTGTCTGGTGGGACGGGGTGCAGAATCCCCAGCTCTGACGGCACCCATAGCAGGAGAGTGGTTGCCGCGTGTGGACTGACTTTGGCAGACAGGGCTGGTCTCCAGCCCCTTCTGGGCCTGTGAGCAGAGGCTTGATAGGCATGGACTGAGACCTGAGAGCAAGGGCGTGGTCTCCTGATTCCAACAGAAACCTCAAGCAGTGGTTTACTGGGTGTGAACCAAGACCTGAGGGCTAGGGCATGGCCCACTGTCTCCAGTGGAGCTGGTGAGCAGAGGCTTACCAGGTGAGGACTGAGACCTGCAGGCAGAGTATGGTGCCCTGACTCTTAACAGAGCCTGTGAACAGAGGCTTGCCTGGCAATGGACTGAGACTGGTAAGGGGGGAGGGATCCCCTGACTCCAACTGATCTGGCAAGCATTACTCCAGACCCTACTCCAGAGGCTACCTGTGTGTGGACTGAGACCAGTGGGTGGGGCATTGCCCCTGGCTCCAGCTGGGCCTGTGAGCAGAGAAGCAGACAATAGTGTGGACTGAGTCTGGCTCTAATTGTGCTTTGAATCCCTTTGCTTTGAATTGTCCTTGAATCCCTCTCTGTTGGGCAGGGTTTGTACTGCCAGAGACAATTTGGTTGGAAGCCGTGTTTGGGGCTGTCCACTCTGGGACATTCTAAGGTTAACCTTTGAAGTTCTGTAGTGGAAAAGAATTGAAAGGTGGGAGCTGGGTGCTGCAGGTGTTTGTATCTCTTCACAGCTGAGATTTAAATCTAAGAGTGTGGTACTTAGGATAGAGTAGAGGTTGGCTGATATCAAAACAGAGCTAGCCTGCCCTTTCTCACCAAGTAGGCCCTCAGAATCTCTGGCCAAAACTCTAAAAGTGGCCTTTGTAAGGTTGTAGAAGATAAGCCACAATTACAAAGCGTAGAGCTTTGGCAAGGGGCTATCTCATCTACCTGGGAACCCCAATTCAATCTCACCCTACCAGTTCTAATAACCAAACATTGGAAAATAAATATGGTGCTAACCCAACAGAAGAACTCTGGCAACATAAATAACCAGAGATCAACCCGTCCAAGAAATGACAAAGGAGGACAACTGAAGATGCCGTGCATAGACAAATAGAAGCAATGTCAGAAACTGAATTCAGAATATGGATTGCAAATAAGATAAATAGAATGGAAGAAATGATAGAAATTGAATTCTAAAGAGTAGTTCTAAAGTTGTCTCAAGAAACTAATAAATTCAAAGCCCAAGTCACCAAAGATATGAACACAATGAGAAAAGAGATAGCAGAGCTAAAGGAAACAAATAAGTTAGTTGAGGAGCTCCAAAATACAATAGTATTCCTCATTAACAGAGTTGGCCAGGCAGAAGAAAGGATCTCTGAAACTGAGGACAAAGCTTTTGAACGTTCCCAAACACCCAAAGAGGCAGACAAATGGAGAGCAAAAACTGATCATTTCCCAAGAGAGTTGTTGGATTACTCCAAAAGATCAAACATTTGTCTTCTAGGAATTCCCAAAGAAGAAGATGGTCCTAAAGGTACAGATGCTCTACTCCAAGAGATTTTGGAGGAGAATTTCCCAAACATTGCAAGAGATACAGAACTTCAGATAGCAGACAGTTTCAGAACCCAGCAAGACTCAATCCAAATAAAGCATCTCCTAGACACATTGTAATTAACTTTGCCAAAGTTAAGAGGAAGGAGAAAATTCGGCAAGCAGCCAGATGTAAGAGATTTCTCCCATCACCTACAAAGGGAGAAATATCAGAATAACTACAGACCTCACAGCTGAAACATTTCAAGCCAGAAGAAGATGGTCATCAACCTTCAATCTCTTAAAACAAAACAACTTCTAGCCCAGGATCCTCTATCCAGCTAAACTGAGTTTCGTTTGCAACAGAGAAATAAAATATTTTAATGACATAGACATCTTGAAGAAATTTGCCATGACTAAACCAGCTCTCCTGGATATTTTCAGACCCATTCTCCACATTGACCAGCGCAATGCTCTACCTCCAAAGTAAACTCACCCAGAAATTTTTTGAACAAAACCCAACTTCCATAGTGGTGAAAGGATTAAAATTGTCTACTGGACATACGAAAATCATGACACCCAAAACACAACCAGGCTTATCAATTCTCTCAATTAATGTGAATGGTTTGAATAGTCCTCTAAAGAGGCACAGGCTCGCTGACTGGATATATAAACTCAGACTGAATATCTGCTGTATACAAGAATCTCACCTTAAGTTAAAGGATAAAAATACACTCAGGGTGAAGGGATGGACTTGTATAATACAGGTGAATGGAAACCAGAAAAAAGCAGGGGTTGCAATTTTAGTAGCAGATATAATTGGCTTTAAACCAA
>CAUYPK010085359.1:0-20350 GCA_963574355.1 Loris lydekkerianus | reverse complement strand
GCACCACATGTACTTCGCAGTACAGTCAGCCTGTACATTGGCCACCTTTGATGCTGACCAGTTTGTTACAGTCCCTCAGGTGGTCAACTTACAGAGGTTCTGCTATAGTTTCTAGAAACAACCATCACTTTAATTTCTTTTCCCTGACTATATTCTTGACATAAGTGTTTGCCAGATATGTGTATTGTATGCATGTCATCCTGGTTTGTCACTTTTTTCTTTCTTTTTCTTTCCTTTTTTTTTTTTTTAGACAGAGCCTCAAGCTGTTGCCTTGAGTAGAGTGCTGTGGCATCACAGCTCATAGCAACCTCCAACTCCTGGGCTCAAGCAATTCTCCTGTCTCCGCATCCCAAGTAACTGGGACTACAGGTGCCCACCACAATGTCTAGCTATTTTTTGGTTGCAGCCGTCACTGTTGTTTGCCGGGCCAGGCTGGATTTGAACCTGCCGCCCCAGGTGTATGTGGCTGGCGCCTTAGCTGCTTGAGCCACAGGTACCGAGCTGTGGCTTGTTTTTTTAAACCTTCCTAATGTATCTCAGAGGGCAAGGACTCAGTGTACTTCACCCACTGCTGTCTGTCCTGTGTCCCTTACCATGCCCGGCACACAGTGGGACCTCAATAAATGTTTATTGAATTGGTGACCATGCTAAGCGTCACGCCTGTAATCCCAGCACTTGGGAGGCTGAGGTGGGCAGATTGCCTGAGTTCACAGGTTTAAGACCACAGGTTGAAGGCCTGAGTCAGAGCGAGACCCCGGCTCTAAAAAATTAGCCAGGCGTTGTGACTGGTGCCTGTAGTCCCAGCTACTTGGGAGGGTGAGGTAAGAGAATCGCTTAAGCCCAGGAGTTTGAGGTTGCTGTGAGCTATGATGCCACGGCACTCTCCCAAGGGTGACAAAGTGAAACTGTCTCAAAAAAAAAAAAAAAAAGGCTCGGCGCCTGTGGCTCAAGCAGCTAAGGCGCCAGCTACAAAGCCCGCCAAACAACAATGATGGCTGTAACCAAAAAATAGCAGGGTGTTGTGGCAGGCGCCTGTAGTCCCAGCTACTTGGGAGGTGGAGGCAGGAGAATCGCTTGAGCCCAGGAGTTGGAGGTTGCTGTGAGCTATGATGCGACAGCACTCTATCCAGGGCGACAGCTTTAGGCTCCGTCTCAAAAAAAAAAAAAAAAAAAGAATTGGTGACCACCTTGAAGTCCAAGTTCTGGCCTCATTTTCTTCCTGTGAGCATGTTAATCCCTATCATACGGTTTTTTTTTTGTTGTTGTTGTTGTTTTGTCTCTGTTGCCCTAGGTAGTGTGCCTTAGCGTCATAATTCCCAGCAACCTCAAACGCCTGGACTTGAGCAATCCTTTTGCCGCTGCCTCCCAAGCAGCTGGGGCTACAGGCGCTACTAGGCTAGTTTTTCTATTTTAATAGAGACAGGGTCTCACTTTTACTCACGCTGGTCGCAAACTTCTAAGCTTAAGCAATCCAGTCCCCTTGGCCTCCAAGAGTGCTGGGATTACAGGCGTGAGCCACCCCGCCCGGTCAATAATCACAGGATTTTGTGAGGTTGTGGGAAACACAGGCTTTGTTCTCCCCAACATTGGTTTTAGAGGCTGTCTGGTAGCGTTGGCTTTTACATTCGGAAAAGGCGGAGCAGCATAGTCCTGTGAGAACTTGCAGGCCAAGCTCCACGTGGGCGCCCCGCCCACTCTAGGGCCCGCCCACAGCTGTCACTTAGGCTAGCGCGGTTTAGGGCCAATGCTCCAAGGAGGCGTGGTTGGAACGCGGAACGTGAAAGTGGGTGTGATTTAGACAGTTACTAACCAATGCGAGCGCAGAGCGCTGAGCCGTTAGGGGCAAGGCTGAGGCACCGGAAAGGGTGGTGCCCACATTTCCATTGGGCGGCCTGCCGTCGTCAGGGAAACAAGGAGTCCCGGCGGTGCGGAGGCGGGGTTTCAGGGGAGGCGGGGCTTCTGGGGGCCGGTCGGCTGGGACTCAAAGCTTGCTGTCAGCTGACCAGCCGCCATCTTGTCCGCCATTTGCAAGCGGCCCGGAGCTGGAGTGCGGCCCCTGCCCAGCGGGTCGGCGCTTCCGCCGCCGTCCACGGACTCCCGCTGCTGCCCTGGCCTGGGAGCCTGCCCCGACGTGGCGGCCGGCAGCGCAGTGCTCCGTGGGCGGCAGGCGTGGTCTCCGGGCTCCCTCCCTGCTCTGCGGGCTTCTCGGGGCAATAGCCCGTCACCCACCGAGATGGCCCTTAAGATGGTCAAGGGCAGTATCGACCGCATGTTCGACAAGAACCTGCAGGACCTGGTCCGCGGCATCCGCAACCACAAGGAGGACGAGGTGAGCCTGGCGCGCCGAGCGGGGAGGCCCGGCCTGGTCACCGCCCCGGCCCTGCCCTGCCCTGCCCTGCCCTGCCCTGCCCGCTGGCTTTACTCGGCCTCCAGCCCACCCCCGGCTGGCGCCGCTCCAGATCCCAGAGCGCCGCACACCTCCTCCCTCCCCCAGCCTCACTTTACTTCGAGGGGTGAAGGAGTCGGAGCAGCGGCTTCCGGGCCCCCATGGGTGTTAGATCTCCTAGGGAAAGCCGCCGGCCCCTCTGCTAGGTGACTTGCCTTCAGAGCTCAGTTTACTGACTCGGGGGGAGATTTGGGCCTGTCTTGTCCCGCCACAAGAGAGTACTTACCAGGTCTCTGAGCAGAGAATCTCCAACCTGTGTGCGTTTCCGCATCACCTATGAAAAATTTGGGGTCCAAGGCCCCACCCACGGACCTCCCGAGGGGACCCTCTTTGGAAAATCACGGCATGGGTGCTTAGGTTGCCCCTGTAGGGTAAATGTTGTCCAGGTCTCTCTCTGGGGCCTGGGTGGGATCCGGGCGGGGTTTTTACCCAGGAAGGTGGGGCTGCCTCTGGGAGGACCGCAGTGAGGGAGTAGCCAAGGGGAAGCTTGAAATGGGGAATCTGAAAGCTAGGGCAAGAAGATTTGGAATGGGGAATCTGAAAACCAAGAAGATGGTTTTCCATCTGACTGGTTTTCCAGAAGTGAAATGGTAACTGTGGGCACCCTTTCCTCCCCACCCCTCCCTTCTCTCAACCTGTGACCTAGATTTGGGAAGAATGGGGATAGTTAGTGGCTATGAGGCCTCCAGCTTCATTGAAGGAGGCACTTAAATATTGAATAGCTTCCTGCTGTGTGTCTGCCTGCCTGCTTCTCTGCCTGGACAGCCTGGTGCTTCTAAAGGAGAGCAGCTGTTGTATTTTGTTGTCCTTACAATGGCACCCAGGAGGGGCAGAGAAACTCAGGAATTTGCTAGGACATGCCTTTAAACCAGGTACCCACCCTGGGAACTTGAATTCTTCTTCTTTTTTTTTTTTTTTTTTTCCTTTGAAACAGAGTCTCACTCTACCATTCTGGATAGAGAATGACATAACTCACAGGAGCCTTAAACTCCTGGCTCAAGTGATCCTCTTGCCTCATTCTCCCAAGTGTCTTGCTCTTGCTCAGGCTGGCCTTAAACTCCTGAGCTTAAGCAGTCCACCCCCCTTGACCTCCCCAAGTGCTAGGATTACAGACATGAGCCACTGTTTCTGGCTGGGAACCTGAATTCTTGGCATGTGGTTGCATTTTTTTCAGAAGTGGTATCACCTTGTCTGTAATGAAATGAGATTATATTTGTTGTTTCCACAGTCCCCTCCCCTTGTCATCACTGCACCTTGCTTTTTCATTCTGTGTAGTTAACTTATGTGTGGTCTTCATTTCATTTTTTAATTGAAAGAGTAGAAGTCCTCTGAGCCTTGGTGTGAACAGATGGTGCCTTCTCCATAGCCCAGGCTTAGCTTCTTCAATGGTTTATTGGTATAAGAAACTTGTTTTTTGGGAGCGGCGCCTGTGGCTCAGTGAGTCGGGCACTGGCACCATATACCCAGGGTGGCGGGTTTGAACCCGGCCTCAGCCAAACTGCAACAAAAAAATAACTGAGCATTGTGGTGGGCACCTGTAGTCCCAGCTACTTGGGAGGGCTGAGACAAGAGAATCGCCTAAGCCCAGGAGTTGGAGGTTGCTGTGAGCTGTGTGACGCCATGACACTTGCACTCTACCAAGGGCGATAAAGTGAGACTCTGTCTCTACAAAAAAACATGAAGACCATTCTTATGGCCTAGGGAGTCATTTTTCTTTTTCTTTTTTTCTTTTTTGAGACAGAGTCTCACTGTGTTGCCCTCAGTAGACTACCCGTGGCATCACAGCTCACAGTAACCTCAAACTCTTGGACTTAGGCAGTTCTCCTGCCTCAGCCTCCCAAGTAGCTGGGACTACAGGTGCCCAACAAAACACCCAGCTATTTATTGTTGCATTTGTCATTGTTGTTTTATCTGGCCTGGGCCAGGTTCGAACCCGCCAGCCTCGGTGTATGTGTCTGGTGCCGTAACCACTGTGCTATGGGTGCCAAGCCAGGAGTCATTTTTCAGGGGTTTACTTCTGGGATGTGTGTCTGCGGCTGTGGTATCTCTTGACTGGAGAACAGTGAATGGCAGTCCAGTGACAGCTGTAGTCCCACTTCCCTACTTTACAAAACAGCTGCATGTAGACTATATGATAGGTTCTAGCCTCCCATCCAGCACCTGGGTAGAGTGCTGTGGTGTCATAGCTCACAGCAACCTCCAACTCTTGGGCTCAAGTGATCCTCTTGCCTCAGCTTCCCAAGTAACTGGGACTACAGGCTCCTGCCACAACACTTGGCTGTTTTTTTTTGTTTTTTTTTTGTTTTTTGAGACAGAGCCTCAAGCTGTCACCCTGGGTAGAATGCTGGGCATCACAACTCACAGCAACCTCTAACTCCTAGGCTCAAGCGATTCTCCTGCCTCCACCTCCCAAGTAGGTGGGACAACAGGCGCCGGCCAGAACGCCTGGCTATTTTTTGTTGCAGTCATCATTGTTGTTTGGGGGGCCTGGGCTGGATTCGAACCTGCCTGCTAAGGTGTATGTGGCTGGTGCCTTAGCTTCTTGAGCCCCAGGTGCCGAGCCCACTTAGCTGTGTTTTAGAGACAGAGTCTCGCTCTGGCTCAGGCTGGTCTGAACCTGTGAGCTCAGGCAGTCCACCCACCTCGGCCTCCCAAGTGCAACACCTGGCTATTTTTAGAGGCTGGGTTTTGCTCTTGCTCAGGCTGGTCTCCAACTTCTGAACTCAAGGGATCCACCCACCTCAGCCTCCCAGAGTGCTAGGATTATAGGTGTGAGCCACTGAGCCCCACCAAAAGTTTTCATTAAAAACATTTTTTTTGCTAAAACTTCTGTGTGACATTGTAGAAACAAGGCTTAGCAGAAACCTTAAAAGCCACATGAAAAGGCACAGTGGTTGAATGGAAATTGTATGAAGTTTGGGGGACTTGATTCCAAGTTCTTGGACCTCCTTAACTGGGTGACTCAGGAGAGCCCCTTGCTTTGTTTCTTCACCTGTAACATGGGTGTGGCAGTGCCCTGTGTCCTCGCTGAATGGTTCTGAGCATGCAGTCTTCTGTCTTCTATAGGCACCAGAATGGCCCAAAAGGTTGTCTAGTTTGCTATTTTCCAAACCTCAGACTGCCAACCCTTAATGGGTTATAAATTTGATTTAATGGATCGTGCTAAATAAGAAAAAGGAAGACTGGGTGCGGTAGCTCATACTTGTAATTATAGCAGTTGGGGATATTGAGGCCAGAGGATTGCTTGAGGCAGGAGTTTGAGACCAGCCTGGTCAATGTAGTAAGGAAATAACTATAGACATATTTGCTGTGGACATACAGTTACTGTACTTTCTTTTTTCTTTTTTCTTTTTTTTTTTTTAGAGACAAAGAGTTTCACCTTGTCACCCTCGGTAGAGTGCCGTGGCATCACAGCAACCTCCAGCTTCTGGGCTTAGGTGATTCTCTTGCCTTAGCCTCCCAAGTAGCTGGGACTACAGGCGCCTGCCACAATGCCTGGCTATTTTTTTGTTGCAGTTTGGCCGTGGCCGGGTTTGAACCTGCTATCCTCAGTATGTGGGGCCGGCGCCCTACCCTCTGAACCACAGGCACCACCCCTTTTCTTTTCTCTCTCTTTCTTTCTTCCTTTCTTACTTTCTTTCCTTTCTTTCTTTTCTTTCTTTCACTCTGTTGCCCAGGCTAGAGTGCTTCAACCTAGCTCACAGCAACCTTACATTCCAGGGTTCAAGCCTCTTTCTGCCTCAGATTCCCAGGGTGCTAGGATTATATTCATGAGTCCCTGCGCCTTTACCATCATTTCAACACTTGAAAGCAACTCCAATCTTTACAAAGAAGTCATGTGAAAAGAGTAGATTCAGCTACATGAAAGTTAAAACTTCTGGTAGTGGCTCGGTACCCGTAGCACAGTGATTATAGCACCTGCCACATACCTCGAGACTAGTGAGTTCAAAGCTGGCCCGGGCCAGCTAAAGCAACAATGACAACTGCAACAACAACAAAATAGCTGGGTGTGTGGTGGGTGCCTGTAGTCCCAGGTACTTGGGAGGCTGAGGCAAGAGAATCGCTTAAGCCGAAGTGCTGTGTGAGCTGTGACTCCTGGCACTCTACAGAAGGGACCATAGTGAGACTCTGTCCCAAAAAAAAAAGGGAATTCTACATATAGGCTGGACGAGGTGATTCACTCCTATAATCCTCTGTAATCTTAGCACTTGGTCTGGGAGGCTGAGGCAGAAGTACTACTTGAGCTCAGGAGTTCAAGGCCAGCCTGACAATAGTAAGGGCCCATTTCTACACACAACAATTTCTTTTAGCTTTTGAGGAGAAAAAATATACAAAGTTTGAATTAAGTGTTTTTTCTTTTAGTAATAATCCATTATTCCTCTAACTCAGGGTTTCTCCCCTGGATACTGTGGCCATTTAGGGCTGGATGATTTTTCTGGGGAGGGGCAGTACTAGGCACTGCATAATACGGAGCAGTATCCCTGCTTCCACCCACCCCACGTCAGGAGCACCCCCTAGTGGGACAACAACAGATAATCCTAGACATCATCCAGTGTCCCCTGGGATCACAGTTGTCCCCAGGTTAAGAACCTCTGACTTGGGCCCGGTGAGGGAGCACTCGCCGAACACTCTGGGAGGCTGAGGTAGGTGGATTGCCTGAGCTTACAGGTTCAAGACCAGCCTGAGCCAGAGTGAGACCTTGTCTCTCAAAATGGCTGGGCTGGGCGGCCATATACATCAGGGCTGGAGGGTTTGAACCTGGCCCCAGCCTGCTAAAACATTAATGACAACTGCAACAAATAGCTGGGCATTATGGCGGGCACCTATAGTCCCAGCTACTTGGAAGGCTGAGGCAAGAAAATTGTGTAAGCCCTAGAGTCTGAGGTTGCTGTGAGCTGTGACGGTATAGCACTCTATTGAGGGTGACATAGTGAGACTCTGTCTGAAAAAAATAAAAATAGCCGGGCATTGATGTGGGCACCTGTGGTCCCAGCTAGTTGGAAGGCTGAGGCAAAAGAGAAGCTTGAGCCCAAGAGTTGGAGGTTGATGTGAGCTATGATGCCAGAGCACTCTACTAAAGGTGACAAAGTGAGATTCTGTCTCCAAAAGAAAAGAACCTGAATGCCCTCCCCTTCATTCAGGAGCCCCTTGTCCCCACATTGCCACTGCTGTTGGACCCAGAAGGCTCATTTCCTAGATTTGCTTTTTTTCCTCTCCTAGCCTTTTTTTTTTTTTTTTTTTTGTAGAGACAGAGTCTCGCTTTATCATCCTCAGTAGAGTGTTGTGGCGTCACACAGCTCACAGCAACCTTCAATTCCTGGGCTTAGGCGATTGTCTTTTCTCAGCCTCCCGAGTAGCTGGGACTACAGGCGCCCGCCACAAAGCCCGGCTATTTTTTTGTTGCAGTTCGGCTGGGGCTTGGTTTGAGCCTGCCACCCTTGGAATATAGGGCTGGTGCCCTACCCACTGAGCCTCAGGTGCTGCCCGCCCTCCTGGCCTTTTTAATTATGAAATAAGAATATGTAGGATGTTGTATAGTTAGTTATTGTAGTAATTATCCAAGTATTTTGAGTTTGTCAGTATAGTTTCCTTAATTTGCTTATAGTTTTGTCACTTAAATACATTGTCCCTAAACTGTATTTATTTATTTACTGTATATACTTGAGTATAAGCTGAGTTTTTTCGGCACAAAATTTGTGCCGAAAAACCCGAACTCGGCACAAATTTTGTGCCGAAAAAACTCGGCTTATACTTGAGCATATATGGTAGTTTTTGAGAAAAAGTCTCACTTTATTGCCTTCGGTAGAGTGCTATAGTGTCATAGCTTACAGCAACCTCAAACTCTTGGGCTCAAGTGATTCTCTTGCCTCTGCCTCCTGAGTAGCTGGGACTACAGGCACCTGCCACAACACTTGGCTATTTTGTTTTAGAGACAAAGTCTTGCTTTTGCTCAGGCTGGTCCCTAATTCATGAGCTCTGGCAATCCACCTGCTTTGGCCTCCCAGACTGCTAGGATTACAGGTGTGAGCCACCACTCACCGCTAAGCTGTAGAGCATCATTTAGCAGAAAGTGGTGTTTTTTGCTGCCTGGCTTCTTGGGTATCCTGTCATGAGTGTCATCCTTGTTGTGGGTGCTGCATTCTATCATGTGGCTACTTTATTCACCTGTCTTTCTATCTGTGGACATGTGGGTTGTTTCTAGGTGGCATCTAGCCATCCCACCATCTTGTAGCATGGTGGGATAGCCCCCTGGGACGGGGCTAGGAGGTGGGGTGGCTGTAATCTTACCTCTCTGACTGTCAACCTGGTTCACTATTTTACTTTTCATAGTATCTGAGTCACCTGCATTCTTCATGAAGCTCCTTTGAGCACTTTGGCCTCTTCGGTTTGACTGTTTTACCCTCTAGGTAGAAGGCATGGATGGGTGGGGATGACTAGAAGGAATGAGGTGTGGAGCTCTGGTGGGCGTCCACGTGGCAGGGGCTGTGCTTGCATGTGCAGCCGGCAGTGGGTGATGCTCACTGTTCTACACTTCGGTGAGCCTGGGACCCAAGAGGGACCAGACCTGAGTGTGCTCTAGCCCAGGTCTGCTCCCTTAGACACTTAGGCCAGCCCAAGTCATGACAATCCTGGAGGCGGAGTTGCCTGCTGAGAACCATTTCTCTAGGGCAGTGGTTCTCAACCTGTGGGTCGTGACCCCTTTAGACTATATTAAAGGGTTGTGTCATTAGGAAGGTTGAGAACCACTGCTCTAGGGGCTCTGGGATCTGCTGGTATCTGACTTAACCAAGGTGGCAGTGAGCCAGGTATAAGGTTGGTCATTGGCTGTGTGGCCTGCTTTATGTCCAGCTGTTCCTCTTGCCACCCCCTTTCCTCCCAGTCCATGCCAGGCCTAAGGACCCTCCTTTGCTTTGCTCAGACTTGTGGTGAACACAGGACAGCCACCCTCCCAACCTCAAGGAGTTACCATCTAGGTGGAATTTCACCATTTCTCACTCAGGTATTATCCCTAAAACCAATCGCATGGTGTCAGGTGGCACCTCGTTAGGGAGCCTGGAGGCTGGAATTTGTGTCTGGTGGTAGAAGGTCATTTCCCACCTCCACTTTGAGAGTTATAGGCCCTTGGAGTTCACTGGGCAAACAACCATGAACCCCGCCCCCTACATGCGAGCTCAGTGGGGCCTGTTGTCCACTGTGGGGACCAGCTGACTTGCAGTCCATGATTGTGTACATGACAGAGGGAGCACAGGTTTGTTCTAGAAGGAGGCACAGCTGAGCCAGGTCAGAGGCCAAGTACCATCTTGTGATCTGGTTGAGCTAAGGTGCTTTTTCCTTTGAATAGTTTTATTGAGATAGGGTTTCTGTACCATAGAATTCACCTGTTTTAAGCACGAAACTCAGTGGATTTCAGTGTGTTTACAGAAGTGTACAACCATCAGCACATTTTCTTCACCCCCTAAAGCAGCAGTTCTCAACCTGTGGGTTGAGCCTCCTTTGAACTGTATTAAAGGTTCACAGCATTAGGAAGGTTGAGAACCATTGCGCTAAAGGAACCTTGTGCCCTGGGAACAAGTGATCTGCTGTCTCTATGGTTTTGAGCCTGAGGGTTTGTAATGGTGACATGGGGACAGTGCTGCCTCATAGGCATGTCCAGTCTGTTATAGGACTGGCCAGGACCTTTTGTTGCTGCCAGAGCAGCTGCATATGTAAAGGAAGCTAAGAACTGTCAAGGGAAGGGTGGGGGGCCAGCTTGTGTTTTCTTGCATTGCTATGCATGCCGCACCAGTCTTTAATGACTGGAGTTACTATAGACCCGGGTGTCTGGTGAGTCAGACCTTGGCTTTGCATCTCTTAGGTCCCGTGGATGCTCTTGGCTGTGGGGATGGTTGAGCCATCACACTGAGGCAAATAAAACATAAAGTGAGGACAGCATCCTGTTATTCGAAAAGTGACAATAGGGGCTCGGTGCCCTTAGCTCAGTGAGTAGGGTGCCGGCCCTATATACCAAGGCTGGCGGGTTTGAGCCTGGTCCAGGCGTCCTGAACAATGACAACTGCAACCAAAAATAGGCAGGCATTGTGGTGGGCACCTGTAGTCCCAGCTACTTGGGAGGCTGAGGCAAGAGAATCGCTTAAGCCCAAGAGTTTGAGGTTGCTGTGAGCTGTGACACAATGCTACTGAGGGCGACATAGATTCTTGTCTCACAAAAAAGGTGGGGGTGGGGGGCTCGGTGCCTGTAGCTCTGTGAGTAGGGTGCCGGCCACATACACTGAGGCTGGTGGGTTCGAACCCAGGCTGGGCTAGCTAAACAACAATGACAACTGCAGCAGCAGCAACAACAACAAAATAGCCAGATGTTATGATGGCACCTGTAGTCTCAGCTACTTGGGAGGCTGAGGTAAGAGAATTACTTAACTGCAAGAGTTTGAGGTTGCTGTGAGCTATGAAGCCACTCTACCAAGGATGACATAGTGAGATTTTGTCTCAAAAGAAAAGAAAAGTGACAATATATTCCATAGAAGAAACTTTTCATTTCAAGATGGACTTTCCTGCTTTTGGGTTAAGATGTCTTTTTATTTTGAAATGATCATGATCATAGATGATAATTTTGTTATTCTTGGCAAGATGGAGCAGATTCCTGGTGTTTCCCTTTCCCTACCCAGCAATGGGAAAGACTCCTGGCTTGGTGCCCATAGCACAGTGGTTATGGCGCCAGCCACATACAACAAGTCTGGAGAGTTCAAACCCAGCCAGGGCCAACTGCAACAAAAAAATAGTGGGGCATTGTGGCAGGTGCCTATAGTCCCAGCTACTGGGAGGCTGAGGCAAGAGAATCTCTTAGAGCTAGAGGTTGCTGTTATCTGTGATGCCACAGCACTCTACCTAGGGTGACATAGTGAGACTCTGTTTCAAAAAAAAAAAAAAAAAAGACTCCTGGAATTTTCTGGTCCAAGATACTTATGCCATGGAAATACTGATATAGCCCCATTACTGTGCTTACTAGGTGCTGGTGGTCTAAACCATATCAGAGCCCTCTGAAAGTCTGAGAGTTGCCAGGCTTCACTGTCATGAGCAGGATGAGCTAGCCCCAGAATCACATCACGTGGATTTCCAGCCAGCAGCAGCTCAGGACCAACCATAAGCAGCCATATGGTGCCCCTGGAGCCATCCGGAAAAATACCTCTGGGAAGTGCCAGGAGTCCAGTTCATTGGGCTCTGAGCTGGAAAGTACCACAAGTCATCTGTAAATACAGATTATCCTATCTCACCCCAGAGAGTCTGCCTCATTTTTTGGAAGGTGGAGGGAGGAGGGGAGCCTGAGAATCTGAACTTTAAAAAAAGAAAACAAACAAAAAAAAAAAAAGAAAGAAAGAAAGAAAACATGTGGGGCGGTGCTTGTGGTTCAGTGGGTAGAGCACCAGGGCCATATACTGAGGGTGGCGGGTTTAAACCTGGCACCAGCCAAATTGCAACAAAAAAATAACTGGGCGTTGTGGCAGGCGCCTGTAGTCCCAACTACTCGGGAGGCTGAGGCAAGAGAATTGCCTAAGCCCAGGAGTTGGAGGTTGCTGTGAGCTGTGTGATGTCACAGCACTCTACCAAGGGCGATAAAGTGAGACTCTGTCTCTACAAAAAAAAAAAAAAAAGAAAGAAAGGAAAACATGTGGTGGCTCGGTGCCTGTGGCTCAAGCGGCTTAGGCACCAGCCACATATACCTGAGCTGGCTCGTTCGAATCCAGCCTGAGCCTGCCAAACAACGACAGCTGCAACCAAAAAATAGCTGGGCGTTGTGGCGGGCTTCTGTAGTCCCAGCTACTTGGGAGGCTGAGGCAAGAGAATCGCTTAAGGCCAAGAGTTTGAGGTTACTGTGAGCTGTGATGCCACGGAATTCTACCCAGGCGACCATTTGGGACTCTGTATTAAAAAAAAAAGAAAGAAAGAAAAAGATAACATGCCCCAGGAAATTCTGATGTGTACCCTTTGTTGAAATGACTTGTCTCTCAGCCCCAAGGAGTTCCTATAGAGAGGACGTACTTATTTTATGTTCTAAATTAAATTGCAAAACAATTGAATACATCCTGAAACCAGTACCTGTGTTTTAGTACTTCATTTGTTTTGTGGGGAAGTGTAAATTTTGGCATGTAACTGGCTGAGAAATTTCATTATACTGTACCTCTAATTTCCTTTTTGTGTGTGTGTGTGTGTGAAAAGTATCAAGTGATATCTAGCTACTTATACTTTATCTTTTTTTCTGAGTCTCACTTTATTGCCGTTGGTAAAGTGCTATAGTATCACAGCTCACAGCAACCTCCAACTCCTGGGTTTAAGCAATTCTTTTGCCTCAGCCTCCTAAGTAGCTGGGACTATAGGTGCCCGGCTTTTTTTTTTTTACAGTTTCTGGCTGGGCTTGAACCTGCCACCCCCAACATATGGGGCTGGCGCCACCCATCGCCCGACTATTTTTTGTTGCAGTTTGGCTGGGGTCAGGTTTGAACCCGCCATTCTTGGTATATGGGGCTGGTGCCCTACTCACTGAGCCATAGATGCTGCCCTATCTTTTTTTTTTTTTTACTTTTGAGACAGAGCCTTAACTTTGTCACCTTCAGTAGAATACCATGGAGTCATAGCTCATAGCAACCTCAAACTCTTGGGCTCAATTGATTCTCGTGCCTCAGCCTTGAAGTAGCAAGGACTACAGGTGCCTGCCACAATGCTTGGTTGTTGTTATTTTTATTTGTTGAGAGATGGGGGTCGTGATCTTGCTGAGGCTGATCTCGAACTTCTGAGCTCAGGCAATCCAAGCAGTCCACCCACCTCAGCCTCCCAGATTGCTAGGATTACAGGTGAGAACCACCACACCTGGCTAATTTATACTTAAAATAGCTTTAACTTATTTTTTGTTTTTCTTTTTTTGAGACAGAGTGTCAAGCTGTTGCCCTGGGTAGAGTGCATGGCATCATATAGCTCACGGCAACATCAAACTCTTAGGCTTAAGTGATTCTCTTGCCTCAGTCACCAAAGTAGCTGGGACTACAGGCACTGGCCATAACACCCAGCTGGTTGTTGTTGTTGTAGTTGTTGCAGTTTTCATTGTTGTTTTAGCTGGTCTGGGCCGGTTTTGAACCCGCCAGCCTCTGTGTATGTGGCTGCCGCCCTACCCACTGAGCTATAGGTGCTGCCTTTTTTTTTTTTTTTTTTTAAGAGACAGAGTCTCACTTTGCCACCCTCCGTAGTGTGCTGTGCACAGTGTCACAGCTCACAACAACCTCCAGCTCTTGGGCTTAGGCGATTCTCTTGCCTCAGCCTCCCCAGGAGCTGGGACTACAGGCGCCCGCCACAACGCCCAGCTATTTTTTTGTTTTGCAGTTTGGCCGGGGCCAGGATTGAACCCACCACCCTCAGCGGTATGTGGGGCCGGTGCCCTACTCATTGAGCCACAGGCGCCGCCCTCAAACTCCTGGGTTTAAGCAATTCTTTTGCCTCAACCTCCCAAGTAGCTGCGACTACAGGCACCCAGCACAACACCCGGCTAATTTTTGGTTGTAGTTGTCATTGTTGTTTGACAGACCCTGGCTGGGCTTGATTCCACCAGCTCCGGTGTATGTGACTGGCGCCCTAGCTGCATGAGCTACAGGCGCTGAGCCAATTTCTTTTTTGAGACAGAGTCTCATTTTGTCACCCTTGGTAGAGTACCGTGGCGTCACAGCTTACAGCAACCTCAAACTCCTGGGCTCAAGTGATTCTCTTGCCTCAGCCTCTCAAGTGACTGGGACCCGCCACAACGCCAAGCTACTTTTAGAGAACAGGTCTCACTCTTGGGTCAGGCTGGTCTTAAACCTATGATCATGGCACTCCAATCATGCCATGAACCCATGGCAGTCCATCCATCTCAGCCTCCCAGAGTGCTAGGATTACAGGCATGAGCCACTGTACCTGGCTGTAGGCTAATTTTTCTATTTTTAGTAGAGATAGGGTCTTGCTGAGCTCAAGTAATCCTCCTGTCTCAGCCTCCCAGAGTCCTGAGATTAACAGGCCTGAGCCACTGTGCTCAGCCACTCTGTTTATCTTTCCACACACCTTTTTTTTTTCTTTCAGACTGGATGACTCTGTTGTTTTATAGCTTCAAATACTTGACTTTGTCTTGTCACCTCCAGTTTACTGTTAAGTCCGTCCAGGGAAATTTTAAATTTCAGATAATATTTTTCAATCCTAGAATTTCCATTATGTTATTTTGTTTAGCTTTAATGTCTCTGCTGAGATTTTGTTTTTTGTTGAAGTGGGACAATGCCAAGATCCAGTTTCCAAACACTAAACAAAAATGGAAAATGATACATTGTAGACTCTAGATTCTTTTTTTCTTTTGAGACAAGGTCTCACTCTGCCTGGGCTGGAATACAGTGTTGTGATTATAGCTCACAGCAACCTCAAAACCCTGGGCTCAAGTGATCTTCCTAAGTACAAGCAGACCCCAAGTTACAAACATCCAACTGACATATGACTTGCATTTATGAACGGGGGCTATTACAGGTAATTGGTAAATGTACCTGTTCCAATTTACATACAGCTTCAATTTAAGAAACATATAGAACATAGAATTTATCTTGTTAATAAACTGGAGACTGCCTGTTGCTGGGCATATAGGCTCATGCTATAATATCTGTCTAATATTTTAAACTTTTTATAGTGATGGGATCTGTCTTGTTCAGGCTGGCCTCAAATTCCTGACTTCCAGTGATCCTCCTGCCTCAGCCTCCCAAAGTGCTGGGATTACAGGTGGGAGCCCCTGCACCCTACCTGTTTATTTCTTTTAGCATCAATTGGGCTATTGAAATATACCTCACACATACATTATCCTGGGGTGAACTAGAAATTTGGACTGAGTCTGTGTCCAGAATGTGGGTAGCTCTCTCTTAATCTCTTTGCTTGGGAAAAGGCCATGAGAAACAGGACTCTATCCAGCACTGTCACTTTGCTTATTCCCACCATCTCCTGGTAGTGTTTTTATAAGATGCTTATGGGAAGGCTTGGTCTGGGAGGAGTTACTTGGATGTTACCAGTGGTAACAAACCAAGTGGGGGTCCCAGGGTTGCAACTTACTTGAGTCCCTCGGACTGCCTGGAAAACTGATGGTTGGGGACCTGTTGCATTATTATTATTTTTGTTTTTTTGAGACAGAGTCTCAGGCTGCTGCCCTGGTTAGAGTGCCATGGCGTTCCAGCCCACAGCAACCTCAAACTCTTGGGCTTAAGCTATTCTCTTGCCCCAGCCTCCCAAGTACCTGGGACCACAGGCGCCCACAACAATGCCCAGCTTTTTTTTTTTTTTTTTTTTTTTCTTGTGTTTCATTTGTTGTTTTATTTTTATTTATTTATTTATTTTTTTGTTGCAGTTTTTGGCCGGGGCTGGGTTTGAACCCACAACCACCGGTATGTGGGGCCGGCGCCCTACTCCTTTGAGCAACAGGCGCCACCCTGTTACTGTTGTTTAAGCTTTCCTGGGCTGGGTTTGAACCCACCAGCCTCAATGTATGTGGCTGGCACCCTCCTCACTGAACTACAGGCACCACCCTGTCGCATTATATTTACCCATTTATCATCTGATGAACATTTGGCTTGTTTCTGTTTTAACTTGTTAGGCATAGTGATAACAATGAACATCCATATAGTAGTTTTTGCCTGAACACCTGTTTTCAGTATTCTTGGGCACACACAGGAATGGAACTACTGGCTATGTGGCAATTTCCTATTTAGCTTTGGGGGGCCCAGGCTGTCTTCTACTATGCCTGCCTGCTGACTTCTCAACAGTTGTAGTCTTTTCATTCTTTCCCTTTTAAATTAATAGTTATGAACCTGTCGGGTCAGGAAAGGGTCACCCACACATCAGGGATAGGAGCTGAGGATCCCTTGAGCAGGATTTAGTAATTTGAAGCATGTTGGAAGGATAGGATGACACTGGTTCCAATGTACTGCATCTCAGCCATAAAATATTCAGCACAGGACCCCATGGCTGGAAGGGCACACAGACAGATGGCTGTGGCCCTTCTTTCCTCTGTGCCTATGCTGGTGGTGGCCAGAGTTTCAGGCTGGGTGGGGTGTTTTCCCTGGTGACACAGGAATGGCGGGTGCTTCTGGGGCTGTCCATGCACAGGAGCACCTAGAAGATGTGAAGCCAGGGGCAGAGGACTGGGACAGGAGAACCTCTGGGGAAGGAGCAGTGTGTTGGACAGTAGGATGAATGTTGAACCCTGAAGTCAGGGGCATGGCAGGACAGGGTTTTCATAGTTGCTGCTCTTATCCCCATGGTCAGGTGACAGAGCGGGCTCTTTGTGCTTTCTCAGGTGCTTGGTGTGTGGGGGGGTGTCCAGGGTCAAACTGGTTTTGCAGGTGTGGGACCTTCCCATATCAGCTGATGGAATCACTCCTGACCCTGTATTGACCACCTTGTCTTCGTGGAGGTTGGGCTGGGTTCTCTTTGGATCTGAGGTGGTGGTGCCAAGTGTGCTTGTTTCTTTTCTTTCTTTTTCTCTCTCTCTCTCTCTCTTTTTTTTTTTGTTGTTGTTTTTTGTTTTTTGAGACAGAGTATTACTCTGTCACCCTGGGTAGAGTGCTGTGGTGGAGTCATGATAGCTCACAGCAACCTCAAATTCTTGGGCTCAAGCGATCCTTTTGCCTCAGCCTTCCAAGTAGCTCAGACTGTATAGGCACCAGCTTTGACACCCTGCTAGTTTTTCTATTTTTAGTAGAGAAGGGGGTCTCACTTTTGCTCAGGCTTCTCTTGAACTCCTGAGCTCAAGTGATCCCACCTGTCTCAGTCTCCCAGAGTGCTAGGATTACAGGCGTGAGCCACTGCACCCAGCCAACTCTGCTTGTTTCTCACAGTTCAATAAGAGCTTCATGACAGCCACTATGAGAGGGCTGTCGTTTGTCATCGTGGACCTTGTGCCTCACTTCTGCTTGATTCAGAACCATCTTGTCTCAGGTAGTGTATTATTAATAGTAGACACACTGAATTAGCAAGTAGGCTCTAGAGAGCCAGAACACATCCACTGGAAAACATGTGCACAAGTGTTCATGGCAGCACATGTCAGAGCAGTAGAAAGATAGGGAGGATCTCATGGGAGGAGTGGATAAGCACAAAGGAGTGTGTACACCCACCACCACTACCCAGTTATTGAGCATTTTGGTCACCCCAGAAAGAAACCTCTCTTTCCACCCCCTCCCCACCTTGGCAACCATGAATCCACTTCCCTGTGGATTTGCCTATTCTGTACATTTCATAAATAGTCTGTGTGGCCTTTTGTGTCTGGCTTTATTCTGAAATACTTTTTTTTTTTAGAGACAGTCTTACTTTGTTACCCTTGATAGAGTGCTATAGCATCACAGCTCACAGCAACCTCCAGCTCTTGGGCTCAAGCAATTCTCTTGCCTCAGCCTCCCAAGTAGCTGGGACTACAGGCGCCTGCCACAACGCCCGGCTATTTTTTTGTTGCAGTTTGGCTGCGGCTGGGTTTGAACTCACCACCCTCGGTATATGGGGCCGGCACCCTACTCACTGAGCCACAGGCGCCTCCCTGAAATAGTTACTTTTAACTGTTTTAGCTAGACATTTGTAATTTCTGTTTTTTCCCCCTTTTTAGGCAAAATACATCTCTCAGTGCATTGATGAAATCAAGCAAGAACTGAAGCAGGATAATATTGCAGTGAAGGCCAATGCTGTCTGCAAGCTGACATATGTAAGTACTATACTTTGTGGCTGCTTTGAGGCCCTCAGCCTAGACCCTGTTAACAGCTGTCAGGTTGCTGTATGTCTGTTGTCACTGAGCCATGCAGGAATGAATAACTTGGTGTCCTGGAGAGGCCTGGTGTGATTGTCAGGTAGCTGATGTGGGTGGGTGACAGTTCACGCGGAATGGTGCTGTCCCTAGCCTGCCCAGGGTCTTGGGGGACTCTATCCTGAGTGGACACTGGTAGGGATGCCGCTCTACTACACTCTTAGCTCCTATCAAGAGGTCAGGTTCCCTGCTTGGCTGCAGTTCCAGGTCAACACATGAGCTGGGGGCACCTTCCCACGCTGTGCCTATTTCCTTGTCAGAGACAAGTAGATGGTGGGCTTGTATGGAGAGTCCCTGGTGTAGGCATTCATCTCACATAGCTATTTTGAGGAGCTCATCAACAGTCATTGCAGGGACCTCAGCTAGTGCAAGTGCGGCCCAGCATCTCAACTACAGATGCTTACCTTCTTGTAGGGTCTGTTACTAGTTTGTCCCTGTAGTTTTTGTTTGTTTTTGAGACAGTCTCACTTTGTAGCCCTTGGTAGAGTGCCATGGCATTGTAGCTCATAGCAACCTCAAACTCTTGGGCTCAAGTGATTCTCTTGCCTCAGCCTCTCGTGTAGCTGGGTCTACAGGCACCTGCCACAATGTCTGGCTATTTTTAGAGATGGGGAGGTGTCTTGCTCTTACTCAGGCTGGTCTCAAACCTGTGAGCTCAGGCAATCTACCCACTGAGGCCTCCCAGAGTATTAGGATGACAGACATTAGCCACTGTGCCCAGCTGTTCCTGTAGATTTTAAAAGTAAGAGTTGTTTCTCTCTTTTTTTTTCATTTTTTTTTTTTTTTTTTTAGAGACAGAGTCTCACTTTGTCATCCTCAATAGAGTGCTGTGACATCACAGCTAACAGCAACCTCCAGTTCTTGGGCTTAGGCAATTCTCTTGCCTTTAGCCACAATGCCCAGCTATTTTCCTTACTACAGTTTAGCTGGGGCCCACCCTTAGTATATGGAGCTGATGCTCCCTCCCCCCTTTTGTTTTTGAGACAGAGTCTCAGTTATATCACCCTCGGTAGAGTGCTATGGTGTCACACAGCTCACAGCAACCTCCCTCTTGGGCTTAAGCGGTTCTCTTGCCTCAGCCTCCTAAGTAGCTGGGACTACAGGTGCCCACTACTACACCTGGCTATTTTTTGTTGCGGTTGTCATTGTTGTTTAGCTGTTTGCTCAGGCCTGTTTCGAACCCGTCAGCCTCAGTGTATATGGCTGGCACTATACCCACTGTGCTCTGGGCACCACGCCGAGAGTCATTTCTTAAAGAAAGGAAAAGCTGGGTTCAGTGCTCATGCTCAGTGGTTAGGCCGCCAGACACATATACCGGGGCTGGTGGATTCAAACCCAGCCTGGGCCTGCTAAACAACAACTACAACAAAAAAAAAAAGCTGGGCATTGTGGCAGGCAGCTATAGTCACAGCTACTTGAGAGGCTGAGGAAAGAGAATTGTTTAAGCCCAAGAGTTTGAGGTTGTTGTGAGCTGTGCCTCCATGACACTCTATGCAGGGTGACAGCATTAGACTTTGTCTCAAAAAGAAAGAAAGAAAGGAAAGTCTGGACAGTGCAGAGGCTCACACCTGTCATCCTAGCACTCTGAGAGGCTGAAGCAGATGGATTCTTTGAATTTCAGGAGATCCAGACCAGCCTGAGCAAGAGCGAGACCCCCTTCTCTATTAAAAATGAAAAACTGAGGCAAGAGGTTGGCTTTTGCCCAAGAGTGGGAGATTGCTGTTTGCTTTGATGATGCCATGGCACTCTACACAGGGTGAAAGCTTGATACTTTCTAAAAAAAAAAAAAAAAAAAAAAAGGCCCCAGGGATGCATGATGGATGAACTTTGTGTGTTAAGACTGAATGGAGGGCGGCACCTGTGGCTCAGTGAGTAGGGCGCTGGTCCCATATGCTGAGGGTGGCGGGTTCAAACCTAGCCCCGGCCAAGCTGCAACAAAAAAATAGCCAGCCGTTGTGGCGGGCACCTATAGTCCCAGCTACTCAGGAGGCTGAGGCAAGAGAATCGCCTAAGCCCAAGAGCTGGAGGTTGCTGTGAGCTGTGACGCCATGGCACTCTACCAAAGGGCCATA
>CAUYPK010085358.1:0-44650 GCA_963574355.1 Loris lydekkerianus | reverse complement strand
GACATCACGGCACTCCACCGAGGGCGGTAAAGTGAGACTCTGTCTCTACCAAAAAAAAAGAAAAAAAAAAAAGGACATTAGTAGACAAAGGGTTAAATTTGACAAAGGTCTTTGGCTTAGTTAAAGACTGTATCAGGCCAGGTGTGGTACGCCAGTAATCCTAGCACTCTGGGAGGCAAAGGCAGGTGGATTTGCTTGAGCTCATGAGTTTGAGAAAGCCTGAGCAAAAGTGAGACCCCATCTCTACTAAAAATAGAAAAAAAAAACTGAGGTAAGAGGATAATTTGAGCACAAGAATTGGAGGCTGCTGTAAGCTAAGATGCCATGGCACTCTACCCAGAAGCTCTAAACAACAACAACAACAAAAAATGAAAATAAAAGAGAGATTTGCCTTGACTCAAGTTTCCCCTGTACAATTTTGCCAGTTGTGTGGCCTCACGGAAACCTCTTGAGTCTTACCGGATCATCCGATAGCTAAGGGCGCTGGACCAAATGACTCCTGAGATCCATTCCAAAAAAGGTATTTGGATTTTCTTTTGCCCTGTCATCTACTTTCATTCTCTCACTCTGGGCATCTCTGTCTCTGAGCAAGCTAACTCACAAGCCTGAGTGCTCATTATTGACTCTTCTCTACTCTTGGAGCCCCTGCATCCATGAACCCTGCCCTCACAGACATGGCTCTCCCCCTCCCAACCCAGGATGGCTACAGAGCTGTGGCCTTATTTCAGTGCGGTATCTTCTTATTTCCCTAACATACTCGAGGACTTTGGGAGAGGCTTATTTACACTTCTTTGTAATACCCCATCCCCACTCTAATGTCTAAGTTGATGATTTGCACATGGTATAACTGCATGATTTTATTAATTGACTGAATTGTCTAAGACAGTTTCATCAGCTGGACATGGTGTTCCAAGACAGATGCTACATTTGTATGAGCCAGGCAGCCTCATATTATGTTTCACAGGCACAGTCTGCTTTACTAACAGCAGCCAATTGTCTTAAAAATACATGGTCAAGAGGAGAAACACGTGAGAGCAGTGTGCCTATCACGACAAGCCCCCTTACTTGATGGGAAAGTGATGTGGCTCATCCACTGCTGACTCATCAGGTGAGAGGTGCAGAATTTTAAGTTCTTAGCTTTCTTGTGGCTTTTGAGAAGTGATTTACCCTGTGTGGCTCTACTTTTAGCAGCCATATATAGTGGCAATTTGAACTCACCACAACAGAGTGGAGTCACAGAGGAGAGTCTGGGGTTTGGCAGAGCTACTCAGAATTAAGCCTCTGAGTTCAGAAATGCAGGTCCTAAGTTCCATGAGGGCCAGGCACATTAATCCTAAGCTATGAAGACTCACTGACTTACAATCAAAGGAGAACAACTTTATTTTTAATTAACGTTAAAAATTTTCTAAATTAAAATACTTAAGTTATAGGATCAACTTGTACAGTAACTAGCAGTCCCAAAGCTCACACTTAATGCTCACCTAAATAATAGTAATGTTAGAACTAACCAAATGTCTTTCCTTCGCAGGGTGAGGGGACAGGTAACTATAGTCACATGCTGTGCAACATTTCAATGATGAATCATGTATATATAATAATGGTCTTATAGACGACCATATTTTCACTGTACTTTTCCTAAATTTAAACACACAAAGCCTTGCCACTGTGTTACAACTGCCTATGGTATTCAGCACTGGACCATGCTGTACAGTTTGTAGCCGAGGAATGATAGGCTATGCCATGCAGTCTAGGTGTGCAGAAGGCTGCACCAGTTAGATTAGTGTTTGCACAAAGACAAAATAATCTAACAACACATTTCTCAGAGTACTCCCCCGTTGTTAAGTCACACATGGTTATACTTTAAAAATTTCAGAGTAGTGTCCATAATGCTCTCCTCAAGGAGCACTAAAGCTGGGACTCTCTACTGCCTATTTTCCATTAAAGAATAAAACAATGTGGAAAGACTAGAATTAGCATGCCAAACATTGGTACATGGCCTTTTCCAAGACTTCTAAAAACTGAGCAAGTTTCTTATTAAATCTCTTGCCTTAAATCCAGTATTTCCACACACCCATCGCTGTACTATTTTACCATCACTAGAGACAGTCACTCAGACACAAAGTGTTGAAAGAGATGCCAGAAGTCATCTAAATCAGTGGTTTTCAAACCTTTTGGGGGTGGGGAGTGGGGTTCTGATAGCTCTACTCCTGCTTGCTGTTACTTTTCAAAATACCAGTCTTATATAGGATCCAAACGTACAAATTTGGATAAAGTAAAACTAAAAAAGTGGACGAAGGCGATAAAAGGACCTGAAGCAATAGCAGAACACCTTCTGTACACATGGTGGAACGCAAAGTTTATAAGCAAAACAAATGTATACAAGACAAACATTTGCCTGGGCCCCTGCCCCAATTTTTAGCCAAAATAATAATCCTTGCTATAATCTATCTCTCGTTAAGTAGGTGGTAGCTTTTTGCAACCATATAGTTTCTGTCACGAGTACTCAACTCTGCCACTGTAGCAGGAAACCAGCCCTAGCCCTATGTAAATACATGGGCATGGCCAAATTCCAACATAACTTTATTTACAAAACCAGGTAGTAGGCCAACCTGGGCTGCAGACTACTAACTATTGTCCAGACACCATGTTCTAGACAATATTTAGTAGGTAGAAGAAGATGGGCAAAGGGTATATGGACCTAGAATGGAGTACGGGTGACCATTTATATCTTCTTGATTCTCTCTCTAAAATCTGGTTTCATGACGTACTTCTCCTTAACCACTAACTAACCTTCATCACTAGAATTCCCCTACCAAATTTGTCTTCTGTTATTACATCCATACTCCCAGACATATTCAATCGCTCCTCATCTCTGACTTTGAAACCTAGTTTGTGAGAATGTAAAATGGCAGAGGAGGTCTGGAAAAGGGTGTGGGCCATTTCTTATAAAGCCAAATACACATTTACTGTATGACCCTGGGATTGTACTTGACGCAAAACCCTGCACAGAAACGTTTACAACAGCTTTATTTGTAATAGTCAAAAACTAGAAACAGCCTAGCTGTCCTTCAACAGGTCAATGGTTAAAGACATTGTGGTTACACCCATCGCATGGAGTGACACTCAGCGATCAAAAGCAATGGACTGCTGATACAACTACTTGCACACATCTCATGGGAATTATGCTGAGTGAGAAACAGCCAATCTCAAAAGGTTACATTCTACATGATTCTATTTATATAACATTCTTGAAATAACAACATTTAAGGATTTGGAGAACAGACTAGCAGCTGCCCCTAGGTGTTAGGGATAGGGGATGGGTGCAGCTATAAAAGTGGTGATGGAACAGTTATAAATCTTGAGAGTAGTGGCGGTTACAAAATGTGATAAAATTACATAGAGCTATACCCAAACCCACACAAATTACAAAACTTGAAATAAGGTCTATGGATTGAATAAGGTCGATAGATTGTACTAATGTTAACTTCCTGGTTTTGATATCATATATAGTTATGTGAGATGTTACCATTTGGAGAAAGTGGGTGAACAGTACATGGAAACTCATTTTTGCAATTCCCTGTGAATTAAAAATTTCAAAATAAACATTTAAAACATAGCAAAACAACTTAACCCTTCTTCAGCTTCCTCAGTATATCTTTAGGTTGCTATATAAGGTCCCTGTCAATCTACCAAAACTTGCATCTCTAGCCTGACCTCCCACCAGTCCCCTGTATCTTTACCCGTTGAAATCAGACTGAACTTGTCACTGTTTTCAGAACATGCCATAGTTTAGGTTGATTCACAGTCTGTTCCTTCTCATTCTCTGATTGCCAAACACCTTAACACCAGCTCAAGTGTCACTTTAAACCTAGTGCCATCTCTGTATCTGTCTTGGACAGAGGTAACAAGTGCCTTATCCTCCTGGTTCCTACAGACCAAGATACATCATACCAAGTTCCTCTATATTATTTACATGCCTGTTTCTTTTACTAGAGTACAAACTCTTTAAGATTAGAGACAAGATTTGATCCATATATTTATCTGCCACACAGAGAAGCACTAAAATGTCTGTGGATTCAATCAAATTGGGAATCTTTCATAAGGGATGATGACAGAAGTAATGATAGCAGATGACAACAATTCTGTCCTGCCAGTGACGATGCATAAGAACCTTGACATGAGGAAAACAACTGCAGTGGGTAATCACTGATGATAAAACCATCTTTTTTAGAAACAATTTTGAAGTGATTTGTTACGCAAAATTTTTTATACTTCAGGGCTGCGGGCAGGTTCTCACGCCTGCAATCCTACCACTCTGGGACACCGAGGCGGGTGGACTGCCTGAGCTCACAGGTTTGAGACCAGCCTGAGCAACAGTAAGACGCCCCATCTCTAAAAATAGCTGGCTGTCATGGCAGGCACCTGTAGTCCCAGCTACTTGGGAAGCTGACGCAAGAGAATCATTTGAGCCCGAGAGTTTGAGGTTGCTGTGAGCTGTGACGCCGCAGCACTCTACCAAGGGCAGCAAAGTGAGACCTCCCACTCCAAAAATTTTTTTCATATTTCAGTTCACCATTAGTTTACATAACTGAATTTATTACAATTTACATATAACAAGTTACTGAGAAATGCTCAAAAGGCTCAGGTTTAAGGGCAATGGGGAAGCTTAAGCCATTTATTATTGTCTTTTGTTGAGTTTCTTTAAACTCACTCTTTAGTAAAAGAATCATTTTAAACAAGAGTCCTCTAAATACATACCAATTTATATTTATTGCCTTAAATAATGATTTATTCTCAAAAAGGAATTAAATGACCTCACTGAAAAAAGACATTCCTCTATCAAAGGAAATGAAGACAAAGATGTGAGGCAGAATCGACAAATAAAACCAACAAACACCGTTGGTGCGTGTTTGATAATGGGAACAATTCTACTATCATGTTAATTCCTGGGATAAAAGCTTTTTATTCCTCTTCTCCTTTATTAAAGAAAGCAAGTATTCTAAGCTAAAAGATCATGGGCTTAAAATACACTATTAATAACCTCCTGGTGTCAAAGATTACTCTAAACAAGTTTAGTAACTATGAGTCACTGTTAAATGGCCATGCTATGAAAAGGCTCTGCTACTCTCTTTTCCCTCTTAAATATGCCAGCAAACGTATTCCTCTCATGAAATGAGTGAATATAGCTATTCAATCCTGTGAACACACGCATTCATGCCGATGAAGGAAACCAAGTATAAGCTGCACAAGACAGCCATCCTTCCATATATAGCATGTAGTGGGCAAAGAATGTGTAAATAGTCATTACTTACACCACACCTGTTTGGCTGCTAGCAGTGAAAAGTACAAGTCCCACCCCACCTCTGTCCCCTAGCTACCTAAAAATAAAGATGGTAAAACAAACCATTTTTTTTATGGCCTAAGAAAATTATATAATAAGAATTTGCACAAATTCTGTAAAAAGCTGTGGCTTAGTTCCTAAGAGACAAATCTATTTGTACTGTGCACAATTCTTAACATGGCTGCTATGTACCATATAAAACAAGTAAAAATACCAACACCTGTAAATAAAGAAATAAACACTAAACTGCTATACTTAGCATTTTTGCCTAGAAGCTCACAAGAAATAAATGCCCATGAATGTCACGAATAAAGCAGAAACAGGAATGACCATGGGTTTGGCCGAGTTACATGAGGGGTTAGCTAGGAAACAATAGCTTTCTTTATACAGATCATGAGAATAGTAACAGGAAACTATCCTACCTCAAAATAAGATGGAGGCCTCTCTAATAAGTGTGATGCTTATCAACATTAAGGATATATCAGATGGAAAGCTTGGGAGGCGAGGCCAAGGCAGGCGGATTCCTTGAGCTCAGGAGTTTGGAGACTGGCCTGAGTAAGAGCAAGACCTTGTCTCTACTAAAAATAGAAAAACTAGCTGGGAGTTGTGGCAGGTGCCTGTAGTCCTTGTTACTTGAGAGGGTGAGACAGAAGGATCACCTGAGCCCAGGAGTGTGAGGTTGCTGTGAGCTAGGTTGTAGCCACAATACTCTGTCCTGAGGCAATAGAGTGAGACTGTCTCCAAAAACAGAACAAAATCAGTAGAACCTCTGTAAGTTGATCAAGGGACTGTAATCAACTGGTTGACATATGGAGGTGGTCAACATAAGGAGCTGGGCCTACAGTACAAATAGGTACATGTGGCTCATGTCCAATCTATGAAAATTAGGTCAACTTAAGGAGGTGGTCAAGGTAGGTAGATGGCCAACTATGGAGGGTCTAGTAACTTTTAAATCGAAACACAGCATTGTAGTAGAGATGGAAAGTCTGTCCTTGTTTGTTGGTGCTATTGTTTAATATGTGATACCGGTATGCTGGTGATGCTGCTATGCTGCTATGCTGCTTAGTTACCCTGAACAGATCATTTTTTTCACAGTATTAAAGGTACATCATTTTTTTACTGTTAAGTACTTACATATGCATAGGTGTAAGAAAATGACTGCTTATTGGAAGCATATAAATTCAGGCAGGAATGATGGTGATGCAAACAATCAGACTGTCTACATAGGTGCCTGAGATAGTACCACCTTTGCTTTCTGATGGCTTAATGTACACAAGCTTTATGTCATGCACAAAATTATGTAAAACATTTTATAAAATTACCTTCAGCCTATGTGTATAAGGTGTATATGAAACATAAATGAATTTCATGTTTGGACTTGGGTCCCATCCCGAGACATTTCATTTTATTTTTATATGTATATATATGCAAATATTCTAAAATCTGGAAAAAAAATCCAAAATCCAAAACCCTTCTGGTCCCATGCATTTTGGATAAGTGATACTCAACCAGTACAATTTACCTAGAGAAGGAAAGACCAGACCACAAAGTTTTGTGCTTTACAGTAAGAGTCTACACTGAAGACATAATGCTGAGAAGATATTTTAGAAAGCTCAATAAGAAGGTTACTGCTAAGGGCCACAAAGAGTATGAGGACCTTCTCCAGAAGAAATGGAAGTCAGAATCCATTCATAAACTGTTTAGGAAGTTGAACACCATTTAGTGAAAAATGATGTTTTAGAGAAGGGAGGCAGGGCTGGGATGGAAGCCGGGCACTGGGTTGCTGGCCAAGTTGTGGCGACTGGGTGGATAAAAGTACTCGGCATGGACACAGGAGAACGCAGAAAGAGAACCAATAAAGGCATCCTCCCAGAAAGACTTCCCGTAGAAACTCTGATGATAAGAATCAGAAGACACAGTTTCAAGAAGAAAATAGTTTAAATAAATTTGAAAATCTAAATTGAAAAACTTAGAAAAAAGTTATAAATATTTTGCTAGATGGTCCAGAAGAAAACCTGTGTTGCAGCAGCAGCACATGCTGCTTCAGGACCGTATTTTTAAAACCCTAAGTAAACCCAAATTGGGATTCATTGATTTTGTAAAGTTATCTCATAATTTGTCTTGCACTTGCTTTTAATTAAGAGATTTCAAATATGAAGCCGAAATGCATACCTTCTCTGCTTTTTTGTCAGAAATATCTTGCTTTTCCAGAACAGCCATGCTTTCCTTCAGGTTCTTCACAATGTCTGCTGGAGATTTGTGAGACTTCCCAAACGGGAACGGCATGACGGCAGTGCCAGAGGCCTCTGCTGCACTCTGCCTGCTTTACCTGCAACACAGAACAAAGCTCATATAAGAAAAAAGTGGCGTCAATAAGACATACTTTCTAAATCCCACTTTGGGAAGAATACCCCATGTATAAGAAAGTTATTTTACATGACTTTCAGAACTAGTAGGAATTGGGAAACCCACTAACATATCCAAGAAATGATTACATAGAGATGTCTGAGAATTACAGAAACACCCCATTACTTTTCAAAACATTTTTTCCTTTCATTCGAATTCTCTACTCTCCTACTCACCCGTTTGAGGAACATGCCGACTGATGCTACTAATGAGGGTGACACCCACAGCAGCTGCTACTCACTCACAGGGCAACTACAACTACGACCACCAGGACCGACATGAAGAACTTTAACTCATCTCACGGCACCTTTGAAACAATCACCTGAGGGACATTATTTCCTCTGTTTACTGGTGAAGTTTAGCAAGGTTGAGACTCAGGCTTAAGGTACTAAGTGGTAAAACAAGCTCAGGTCTGCATTGATCCAAAGTGTCCTACCACATTGTACCTCCAATTAAATAGGTATGTCTATCTTACAGCTGAGGAAATAGGCAAAAAGTTAGTGAAGGAGTTTAGCTAAACAGCAGAGGCAACAAAGTGTACTACCTAGATCTCTCCAGATGCTCTTTTCCCAGCCTTCTTGCTGCTTTTCCTAAGCACTCCAGTGGGGAGTAACACACACACACACACACACACTTCTTCCTATTCAGTCAGTCACAGGGTCTCAGAGCAGGAGAGAACCTTGATGAGAGAACATTTTGGACAATTCTCCCATCAGATCTTCCAATTCATTACAGGACATTTGCTTTTTTTCTTTTTCTTTTTGAGACAGAGCCTCAAGCCGTCACCTTGGGTAGGGTGCCATGGCATCACAGCTCACAGCAACCTCAAACTCTTGGGTTTAAACAATTCTCTTACCTCAGCAGCCCAAGTAGCTGCGACTACAGGCGCCCGCCACAACACCTGGCTATTTTTTGGTTATAGTTGTCATTGTTGTTTGGTGAGTCCCAGGCTGGATTTGAACCCACCAGCTCATGTGTACGTGACTGGTGCCTTAGCTGCTTGAGCCACAGGCACCGAGCCTTTTAAAGGACATTTTCAGCATGTACTTTTTCTGTATGAATATGACCACCACCTATGAAAGAATTTACTGGATAAAACCTCAGGAATAATGAACTTTTCAAAGTTCTTAATTTTTTGTGGCTAGCAGGAAACATTTCAACCACATAAACCACAATATTACATCATCCAAAAGGAGGACATGCAACTATCCCAAGAAGCCACCATGAAAAAATGAAGTTAAACAAGACAAACAATGGAAGTGACTTGGGGACATGTTAGAAGTTATCATTTTTCACTAAATAAACTAAAAGAGGTTAAACCAGAAGCATCAAATAGCCTCATATCAGAAAAGATAACACCTTTTTTAGAAAGATCTTGTGGATCACGTAGGTCAGTGGTTTTCAAACTGTGAGTTCCAACCTCCTGTGTTTTACCTGCCCCAGGTGTCCCTAGTACATACCAAAGTAGAAAGAGAGAGGTCTCAGACATTCCAACCCTACCTACTTTGTTCTTCCAAACATGTAAACACAAAAATATCTCCTTTCATAGTATCATAATACTTCTTTTCAACATTCACTTAAAGAATCTGAATGTTTTTCCCTAAAATTTGAAATACAGTGACTTACATATTTATAAAGAATAAATGTTTAGGCCAAGCACAGTGGCTCACAGCTATAATCCTCACACTCCACGAGGCCAAGGTGGGTGGACTGCTTGAGCTCAGGACTTTGAGATGAGCCTAAGCAAGAACCAAGACCTGTCTCTAAAAAGCAGCTGGTCATTGTGGCTGGCACCTGTAGTACCAGCTACTCAGGAGGCTGAGGCAAGAGAATTGGTTGAGCCCAAGAATTTGAGGTTGCTATGAGCTATGACAACACAGCACTCTACTGAGGGTAACAAAGTGAGACTCTGTCTCAAAAAAAAAAAAAAAAGAATAAATGTTTAGGGGAGGAACAGATAAATAAACGCTAATACTGAGCCTACAATTAAATCACAT
This sequence comes from Loris lydekkerianus, assembly GCA_963574355.1. Taxonomy (NCBI): domain Eukaryota; kingdom Metazoa; phylum Chordata; class Mammalia; order Primates; family Lorisidae; genus Loris; species Loris lydekkerianus. The sequence continues at coordinate 34,906 of CAUYPK010085358.1, read as the reverse complement.
GTACATTATTTATCAACATGTTTTGGTGTGATTGGATCTGATCAATCTCTATCTCAAATATTGCCTATGTTACCTTCTATCAGCTTGCAAATCCTTTTCTGATCAAATTAAAATGGTATTTTTCATTAATCAAAGAGAAACAGACTAATACACGTCCTCTACCATAGGTTCACAAAATTTAAAGATGCTTAAGTCCACATCTAAATAATACTTCTATGATAAGATGTTTGAATTGACTATAAGGGGAATGACCCTCAACTAGCTGTTAAATTATCTGATTGCCTGGCTAGATGGGACACAAATCCTGGATTGTTCTTTTCCATTACCTTTTTTTTCTTTCAGGGGAGAAATGCAGGTTACTTCTCCATAAACATAAGAGGGTCACATTCATGATAAAGTCCTCTGGAAATATTATTTTTCCTATCTGTAACTCTGCAAAGAATAGCAGTGACACTATATATGCCAATGCTGGGTGGAGGGTGGGAATGCTTAATGGTATAATATTTTGCAGGAAGTGTTATGGTGCTATGCAACAGAGATATTTTCAGTCCTGGTTTAATTGTGGAAGAGGTGACTTTCCAGGGTAAAGGAGGTTTAAAAAAATTCTATGACACTCCAAATGCTGGTCACAGCAGAAAAAGTATAGTGTCAAAGGGAACACACGTATAAATGCTTTTGAGTAGGAAAGGGGCTGGACAGTGTGACATAATCACTGTTTTTAATTAACACATCAGACAGCTAAGATTTTATAGAACATAAGAAATCAGTAAGACTACACTCTGAGGAAATACAGTTAGTAACAAGTACCCCAAATAAGAAGTGACAATTCCTTGGCAGGACCCAATCACACTGGTGAAGTTACTCATAACAAGCTCATATTTTCTCCCTCCCCTTACAAGTCTTTACGATTTAGTTTTTTTACTTTCTCTCTCTCTTTTTTTGAGACAGAGTCTCCAGCTGTCACCCCCACATTAGAGTGCTATGACGTCACAGCTCACAGCTACTTAAAACCCTTGGGCTTAGTGTTTCTCTTGCCTTACCCTCCCAAGTAGCTGGGACTATAGGCACCCACAACAATGCCCAGCTTTTTTTTTGTTGCAGTTGTCACTGTTGTTTTAGCTGGCCTGGGCTGTGTATGAACCTGCCATCCTCAGTGTATGTGGCCTGAGCCCTACCCACTGAGCTACGGGTGCCATCTACTTTCTCTTAATTGTTAAAGAATATAGTTGTATTTTTAAAGTATGAGTGCAATAATTCTCAACAAATCCTCGATGCCCTCAGATTCACCAACTACCCAAGATTTTGGTGGGCAAAAGCAAGGAAATAACACACCTTAAAACTTCTGCATTAGAGAATTTCTGTTTCTTATGTCTAGGTTTGCCATGAATTAAGCTTAAATATCTTATACAATCATGTGCTGCACAATGAAGAGTTAGTCAACAGACCACAGATACCGCCATGGTCCTATAAGATTATAATGGAGTTGAAAAATGCCTGTTATGCTCGTGATCTGTGCTACAATTACCTATAGTATTCAATATAGTAATGTGCTGTACAGATTTGCAACCCAGAAGCAACAGGCTATGCCATATAGCCTACGTGTGTAGTAGTCTATAGGTCTGTATAAGTACACGCTAGGTATTCGTACAAGAAAAGTCCCTAATGACACTTTTTAAATAATTAAAAATATAGAAAAGCTTAGAATTAAAAAATAGTCCCTGAATAATCACCAAGTAGACAGGCAACATGTGTGGACAGGCAAGAAAGAAAAGTCATTCTTTAAGAAATAAAATTCTTAATAAGCATGTTAGATAAATGCTCATAATGCTGCTAAATAGTGATTTTGTGTAACCAAATTTACAATGAGTACAAATAAAGAAAATTTAAAGCATTTACTGAAGTAAAAACATCTGTCTTGATGTACTTTGTCTAAAAAGCCATGCAGTGAAATCCCGGATATATCACATAAGCATATTCATGTGAATATGAGTAAAGATGTGAAAAAAGATACCAAAATCATCAGTCTAAACAGATTAAATGTGTTCCCTCTGGAGAGGAGGAAAGGGGTAGGAATATGCTATATTTTTCTTGGAAGACTTTCTGGTAACTATTTGAGTCCTCCCATTATACACACACGTACAAAATTTTGATGAAAATAATAATTAAATTTAAAGAAATCAACGAATAAAACAATCTACCCATTATCACATTAAAAAGTACTACTCGTAAAACTTTCGAACTCAAGGCTGAATAACAGAGAAAAGTAAGACTGCCAACTTCCTAATCTTAAAATTAAACAAAGCCAATAGAAGCAGCAGTGTTTTTCAAACTTTGTCATGATCTATAGTATGATTATCTATTCAAGCCATATGTTACAAGCATATACACCTGTGCACATATGTACATACACAAAGCTAAAACTGATATTTTCTATTTTATTCAATTACATTTAAAAAAATACACAAGTGACTATACAGATTCCATGACTCACTAATTGGTTTTAGTGATAATAAAGAGGAACAGGAAAATTTGAAACCAAATAGTTAATTTAAAAAAAAAAAAAAAAAAAAAAAAAAATCAAGCTTCATGATTCATTCAATTCTTGTTTCAATCTCCTTACTCCAATCCATACTCACAAGAAACAGTTTATTCCTTCACAGAACACATGACCTTCAGATGATGCTCAAATGACAGCAAAAGAACCTTGAAGAGTAGACTCTTCAGTGGGCATGAGGAGTGAGGACATGCCTTCCAAAGAACCTGGTCTTCCACCAAGTAGTACCCTTCAAAGTGTTTTGTGACCCTGAAGGATGTTCAACACACAGATACATGTTTAAATTTTGGAACTGGGCTTGGTGTCCGTAGCTCAGTGGTTACGGTGCCAGCCACATGCCCCAGGGCTGGCGGGTTCCACTTGGCTGGGTGGGTTCCACTTTGCTGGGCCTGCTAAACAACAATGACAACTACAATTAAAAAAAAAAAAAAAAAAAAAAATTGGCCGGGTGGTATGACGGGCACCTGTAGTCCCAGCTACTTGGGAGGCTGAGGCAAGAGAATCGCCTAAGCCCAGGAGTTGGACGTTGCTGTGAGCTGTGTGACGCCACAGCACTCTGCCGAGGGCGATAAAGTTATGGTAAGTACAACGGAATATTTTTCTTTTTTTTTTTTTTTTTTTTGTAGAGACAGAGTCTCACTTTACTGCCCTCGGTGCAGTGCCGTGACTTCACAGGACTCACAGCAACCTCCAGCTCTTGGGCTTCCGCGATTCTCCTGCCTCAGCCTCCCAAGCAGCTGGGACTACAGGCGCCTGCCACAACGCCTGGCTATTTTTTCATTGCAGTTTGGAGGGGGATGGGTTTGAACCCGCCACCCTTGGTATATGGGGCCAGCGCCCTACTCACTGAGCCACAGGCGCCACCCCAATGGAATATTTCTTGTACTCATTTAAGCTGCCTTAAATGCTTTCTAACACAAGGTAGGGCATCTACAAACATTAACTTACACAGTTCTAGGATGACTTAAAGGTTGGAAGTGTTTCCACCAAACTGAACACAGTCAAGTAACTTCATGGGGTTAAGAATGTGACATACTATCATCAGAGCTCTGTTACTTTATTCTTCTAAGTTCTAATAATCACATATACACCATAAATAGGCACACATATATTAACCTGATTTCTGACTTCTGCAGAAAAAATTTTTCTCTGTATAGTATTTGCTTTTTGCCTCAGTTGAGTATTGGGCCCCACTATTTCTAAAATGTCTTTTGTTGTTTAAAAGAAAGGTAGTCTGCTGAGTACTGAAAAAAGTTGCCATCAAGGGGAGTGTCTTCTTCTGAAAGAGTTCCTTCTATTTGTGACTAAATGAATATTAAGTTTCAAATCAGCTAATTACAAATAAGGTTGAGTGTACTGCTTGAGCTAATGAGACAAAGTTGAGTTTAAAAAATTAAGGTCTATGTCCTTATGTTTCAATTTTCTACAAGAATGTAGCTTGGGGAGCCTAGGTGCAGTGGCTCATGCCAGTAATCCTAGCATTCTAGGAGGCCCAGGCAGGTAGATTGCTTGAGCTGAGGAGTTGAGACCAGCCTCAGCAAGAGTGAGATCCCATCTCTACTCAAAATGAAAAACTGAGGCAAAAGGATCGCTTGAGCCCAAAAGTTTGAGGTTGCTGTATGATGCCATGGCACTCTTACCAAGGGTGACAAAGTTGATACTGTCTTAAAAAAAAAGAGAGAGAGAAAAATGTAGCATGGTAAAATTTTTAATATTTTTTATCAGTATTTACATATAAAACTACTTTTAATAATGTCTTTTAAATTAATATGAAAGGTAAATACACACTTTACCTCTTCATAGCTGAAACTACTGAACCAACATAGTTCTTTTAAGAGTCAGCATTTCTCCAAGGAACAGACTGTTTTGTTAACTATTTTAGCAAAAATACTCAAATCATAGGCTTTGGGTCTGATTTCTAATGTTTTACCATACACATCTGTTCCTTTCTGCGTGGACTTACCTAGCTTTACTTCGTTTTCAGGTTCTAGTCCAGCTGGCCCCTCGTCCATACAGAGTGAGGGGGAAGAAACTGCAATTTCTTGTCCTCCTTCCTACAAACCAGAACTGACTCAGAACAGTCATTGAACTGAAATGTCAGTTTCCTCATCTTTATGAAAATTGAGGAAATGATCCCTGACCGGCCCGCCTTAGAAAGCTAGTTATGTATACATAAGGAGTGACTGCTGTGGCCACAGAGACCACACAATACTCTGTACAATTCTATTTAGCAGATACCAGAGGAAGACGAAGCTAAGGAAGATTCTCAGTGACTCATAAGGAAGCAGTCTAAGATTCAAAACATGAAGATTCTTAATTTGTACCAAAAGTTTACTTCAATTTACACAGCCATCAACAATGAGTAAGGCCAGCCATTTCCTCACCAGCTAACCAACACTACCAATCCTTTTGGCAATCTGCAATTAAAAATGCTATTTTTGGCTTGGTGGCTAAGATGCCAGCCACATACACCTGAACTGGCAGGTTCGCATCCAGCCCGGGCCCGCCAAACAATGACGGCTACAACCAAAAAATAGCTGAGCATTGTGGCAGGTACCTGTCGTCCCAGCTACTTGGGAAGTGGAGACAGGAGAACTGCTTGAGCCCAGGAGATGGAGGTTGCTGTGAGCTGTGATGCCATAGCACTCTACCCAGGGCAACAGCTTGAGGCTCTGTCTCAAAAAAATAAAAATGCTATCTTTGTGATTTGCTCTTTTCACCCTCTAATCAGTTCAACCCTCAACGAACATAATTTTAATTTGTATATCCTTATTAAAATCATTGGTACAGCTCTACATAGCCCATCAGTCAACTGTATTCAGAATATTTTTCTTAGTGATTTGTGGACACTGTATAATTATAAGTATTATTCCTTTGGGTTTTTTTTCATTTGCAAATATGTTCTCCTAGTTTGCCATTTGCATTTCAACTTTGTTACTTAATACAGGAAGTTTTCATTTTGTTATAGCTTTATTTATAGTCTTTTTCTTTATGAATTTTGGATTTCCTATTAGACTTGCATCTAGATGCTGAATATAAATCCAAAATTTCATATTTATAGATATTGAACATTATTTATACTTAAACATTATGCATCTTTTTCTCAAATAAGTCATCCTAGTAGAGTATCATTTAATAAATCTCACTATAGTATCTACTTTGACAAAGGTTGGCTGCTTTCATTATAGCATTGCTTAGTTGTAGGCAAAAAAGCCAAGCAAGAAATCCACTGTAGCGTTATGAATTAAATGACTTTTCTCCAGTTAACCACCAACTAATAAAGTTACGAGGGTGGGTGGGGAGTGTACAATATACTGTTTACATATAGTAACTATACCAAATACACATTATATTAAGTATGACATCAAGTAAACTTATTTACATTTGATGTATTTTTCAAAATTACAAGCCTATGATTTGAGGATATTTAAAAATTTTAATTTAGATATAACTTTTAAAAGTAGATTCCAACATTAAAAAAAAAAAAAGTAGATTCCAACAAACAATATGACAAAATTCCCAGTCCTAGACCTGATCCCAGCCTAAGCCAAGCCAGGAGCAAATACTAGATAGAAATAAGTTGACAAAATATACCATCAAACCTGAGTAGCTATTTCAGTGGGTACCTGAAATACCCACTGAAATGGATAATATATTCAGAGAATATTTTAAGGTACAGGGAATAAATATCTTCAGCATGGAGGCATCCAGGATTGGAGTAAACAAAGTGAAACATGTCATAAAGAAAGCTCAGCATTTTGAAAAGATTAATCAGACACATTAACATACAAATTACCATCCCCACACTAGCTTGTCAGCTGTCTGGGAACAAGAACATATATCCACATTTGATCTGCAGGAGAACCATTCTAGTTTGTCACGGTTCCTCTCTGAGTGTCAACCTAGATTCCATACTCTACTAAATGATCTGACCAGCTAAAACTACCTTTTTCATTAATTTCATATATTTCATATATTAAAGTCTTATTTCATTAATAGTTTTCACAATCACACTAAATGGCTAAGAAGCTTTCTACTGAGCAATTTAATTGACCCAAGTTAATTGTTCTGTAATAAGCCACATTTTCACTCATTTACTAATTCAGGAATGTACCTGCAGGACTGAACAATTACTTCTATTACAATCCTTCTGATTTAGACTCAGTATACAGTATGACATTTAAATTTTTTTCTGTTATCCAGTGTATTATTAACAGTGGATAACTGTTATCCAGTGTATTATTAGCTTCCCCTACCAGATCCCTGTCAACTATAAATGTGATCAGCAAGTCACAAAGACTTTCCTTTATTCCCTGCTAGAAGTACAAACAGGTCAGAGAACACAGTACCAGAGCTTTCCAAGGAAGCCTGTCATCAATCTGTCATTAAAATAAACACAAGGCCACCTCACTGCATTACACTACCACTGGTGGCTTACAGGCTTCTCTGACCTCATGACACATACGTTCTTATTTAAAAAACAAGTATCACCAAACAACACTGATTCTTACTATGTAAGATTATACTGCCCTTCTCTGTTACATTTTGCTCTATTCAATCTCCTACTTCCTCTCCTCCTTTTAAATGGTAGTCAAAACTCCTTCAGTTGACTTAACCCACTGATACGAGGGAACTTCCAGTTGGTAAAACAAAGATTTAAAAACTATTTAAGTAGTTAAAACTTTTAATACGTTGTCAAGCTTATTCACAATGCTAAACTTCTCAAATTATCACAAAACACAAAGATTTTATGACATGGTTTATGACCTGAAATTATAGCTACATACTACAAAGCATTATTTAGAAATACCTGTAATATGGCTGGCCGCGGTGGCTCATGCCTATAATCTTAGCAATCTAAGATTATAGATTGCTGAGGCTGAGGCTGAGGAGAATGGATCGTTTGAGCTCATGAGTTCTAGACCAGCCTGAGCAAAAGCGAGACCCTGCCTCTACTAAAAATAGAAAAACTGAGGCAGGACGATTGCTTCAAGCCCAAGAGTTGGAGGTCTTTTATGCTAAAGCTCTTTTATCAATATGGATTTCCCATCTTTAGTTTTATCTATAACAATTCATTCACAGATATCCTAAGGAATTAAGAGTTACATCATCTTATTTTTAGAATAAGTTGTAGAAAATGTGAACTTCATTTAGCATTGTATTTGAACAACACAAAAGATTAATTCATGTCTACATTTTACAAGGTGAAACCGTCAATCTTCAAGGATGAAATTATGAATCTATTTTTTCTTCTGGCTAAAGTGAATATTCACTTTGTTACAGGGTTGTGTAAACATACCATATGATCATGGGCAAACATCACACAGCTTTACCCACATTTTGGTAAATAAGAAAAGCAAATAGCCAGTCATGCTCTTTTAAAATGATAATCCCTTAAAAAGAATGCCTTAAAAAAAAAAAAAAAAAAGCTTGAATTGTAAACAAATGAGGAAATCTGACAGAAAGTTCACATAGGGAAAAAAAGGTCTTCCAGAAAATTATTTTTGTGTCAATGATTGAAGATCAAAAATGCTGTGGTTTTGAAAAGTTATACCTGAGAATGATAAAATGAGTGCTATTTTTTCCTTTTACTCTTATGAAGAACTGTAATTAGAAAAAAAGTCATCTTTTTAAAATTTACAGGCTTAAATTTATTTCTACAGGATCAGGTTATAAACCTGGAAAATCACTCTCCTTCAAGGTCCAAGCATTGCTATTTCTGTTCTGGACAGATGCCCACAAAAGCACATAAGCATGCCACAAAACCAGCCTGAGCTGAACCACCATAGTTGGAGATTTGAAGGTTTGTTTTCTTTTTAAACTGCTTAGAGGCTGCTGTGCAGTGGTATTTTGTGTAAGTAGACTTTTTCCAGAAGTACTCAAGAGTCACAGAATGCACAATTACCCGGCTATAGATGATCACCCAAACATCTACACAAAAAACTCTAACCAGTCAACATATCCTTAATTAGCAAATGAAGGCTTGATCTTGAGGTGAGAGAAAAAGTCTAGATGAAATAATGAGGCCAAATAAATTTAATTTTGGATGAAATAACTGAACTTCATTTGTCAACTAATTGGCATGATCATATATAAAAGCTCTTGTTTGTGCTTTTGGAGGAAAAACATTCCAGTCATACAGCCAAACTCAGCTTATGAAACAAAAGATGAGAACTTAATGACATATAGGTGTAACAGTGGCACAGGACTTAGAATTGGGGAAACAGGCACAAATATGGGAAATTCAAATCTATAGGAAACGATACATGCCACATTATCAGATGCCATACTAAAAAACCCAAATAGGCTCGGTGCTTGTGGCTCAAGTGGCTAAGGAGCCAGCCACGTGCACCTGAACTGGCAGGTACGAATTCAGTACAGGCCTGCCAAACAATAACAGCTGCAAGAAAAAAATAGCCGGGCGTTGCGGCAGGTGCCTGTAATCCTAGCTACTTGGGAGGCAGAGGCAGGAGAATCATTTGAGCCCAGGAGTTGGAGGTTGCTATGAGTGAGCTGTGATGCTATGGCACTGTACCCTGGGCGACAGGTAGGGGCTCTGTCTCAAAAAAAAAAAAAAAAAAGAAAAGAAAAAGAAAAAAAAAGTGATATGGGTAACAAGTTCAGAGGATAGGGCATTATATGGTAAAAGGTCTCAGATTTCAACAGAGGAGATGTTTCTTCAACTGCATCTTATAGAACGAAAAATTTGGATAGGCTGGGCGCAGTGGCTCATGGCTATAATCCTAGCACTCTCTGGGAGGCCAAGGCAGGTGGACTGCTTGAGATCAGGCTTTTGAGACTAGCCTGAAACCAGCCTGGGCCAGACCAAGACCTCATCTCTAAAAATAGCTGTGCATTATGGTGGGGCACCTGTAGTCCCAGCTACTCAGGAGGCTGAAGCAACAAAATCACTAGAACCCTAGAGTTTGAGGTTGCTGTGAGCTACAATGCCATAACACTCTACAGAGGATGACAAAGTAAGACTCTGTCCCCTCCCACCCCCCAAAAAGAAAAATTTGGGTAAAAGTCAGAAAATGTATTACAGTTGACTGGAGAGCTTTATGCAACAGTCTCAACTATAAGGAAACAAAGATTATTTTGTAATTTCATCAAGTTGTGGTAGGTAACAAAGTATCAACTGAAAAGGAAGGCAGAAGGTGAAAAACTTGCTGTAAACCCAAGTCCTGTTTACAGAATAACCACATGCCTTCTTTTATTGCCCAAAGAACATTCCACACTTTATGGAGTGGTACTTTCCAAGTAAATGCTGACATCACAATATAGCCAAAACGGAAAGCTTGCTTTTTAAATCTGAAAGCTTTTATCTAAAATGCACCAAAAAAGCATCTTATAGTCAACAGAATGTAAAAAGTTAAGAGGCTTTGAAACAACTATAATGGATACATTTACTTAGACTAAAAACTTACTTTCCTCTAAAATTCTGAACATGGGATTTCATTTTTTCTTTATTTCAGCAGAATGCTACTAACTCAAATGACTGTAATGACTTAATGTTTGTGAAAATGCTCTACAATCTCAAAAAAAAAAAACATACAAATATAGACATATTCATTCCTATGTAGACCTCAAAAAAATCTATCTTCTTGATGTTTAACTGTATCTCCCAAATATTGATGTTATTGTTAAACATATTGCCAACCTTAGAATCACAAGGGCTTGAAACAGGAAGTTTTATTGATTAAATTAGTGGGTTTTTTTAACGGGTGTTTGGGGAGAGAAGATAGGGTCAGTTTCTTCCTTAACAGTGGGATTTGGCAGCCAGGCACAGTGGCTCACACCTGCAATCCTAGCATTCTGATAGGCCGAGGCAGGTGGATTGCTTGAGCTCGTAAGTTCGAGACCAGCCTGAGCAAGAGCAAGACCCCGTCTCTAAAAGTAGCTGGGCATTGTGGTGGGTACCGATAATCCCATCTACTTGGGAGGCAGAGGCAAACAGATCACTTAAGTCCAAGAATATCAGGTTGCTGTGAGCTACGATACCATAGCACTCTACTAAGGCTGACAAAGTCTGTCTCAAAAACAAAACAAAACAACACTGGGGTATGGTGATCTAAACTTTGAAATTTTTTCAGAATAAAATGACATTAGCCATGATTCTGGCAGTGGCTTTAAGCTTGTTTTCTCTAAGATCTAGAGTAGATAAGGGTTCACGTCTTCTCCAGCTCTAAACACCTCACTCCTATCAGTTTTATACACGGGGCTTCTGTGTCATAAATTTAACAATTTTTTAAAAAATTACTACTTTAGGATATAAAACATAATCTCTTAAGTATGTCTGCATGTTGGTTCTAGAACTATCCTCTGAGAAAAACACTGAGCTGGCCCAAAATTTATATAACTAGATTTGAAATCATTTTAAGTTTTCAAAGGCAGACATTAGTGTTGCCCACTAGCTCAGCCAAGAGCAGTAAACAGACACCAAAACCTTGGACCTCTCTGATACCCAATTTTAATAAAAAGTTCTATGTTATAATTATAGAGGGCTGCTTCTATAGCTTGAGAGCACATCTAACAATTTAATTAAACTGCACTCCAGTCTAATATTATAAATGTCTAGTACTCAGATACTTGAACTAAGAAACTTGAATCCAGGTACTTTTATAGACACTGTAGATATTTGAGATTATACCAAGGAACCAGAATCTGCATTTACTGTAGAGATTTGACATTATACCAAGGAACCAGAATCTGCATTAATAACAGATCCACAGGGTCTCTATTATGATAAAGTTATACATCTTCTAAGTGGTTGGTTTGCTTTTTATCTCATGAACGGTCTTGGAACTGATCTTGTTTCATTCTTTGATCTGGCTACTTAAACTTGAAGGCAAATGTGTGGGCTCCACCCAGCTAGCATAAATGACATGTGTTTGTACTTGCCCCACAAAAATGAGGAAAAGGTTAAAAACCAGTTAGTGTTGTAATTACTAAATGGAGAGATGACAACTTACCCAAATCAGGGCAACCTGGGGAGTGAAGGGGCCACAATGAATAATTATGCCAGGACATTGGACATTAATATGTACTTTCCCTAGCAAATTTGGTTATCCATACTAAACCGTGACTATCTTGATTTGCCTTGACTAGCCAATTTTTCTCTGTGCGTCCATTTCTCCATCTAGTAAGGGCAAAGCACCTTCCACTTAAAGGGCCTAGCAGGGTCATTTGCATATAACTATTTGTTAGGGATGATGAAAAGACATTTCTCTTGGCAGTATTTGATATTTCAAATCAGTAAACATCTACAATCCACTAGGATTACTGAGGAATATGCCCAAGTCATGGAATGACTAACTCTTCAACCTCCCACTAACCATGCTGATTTTAGGATTAAGAGCATAATCTCCTATCAGATTCAAGTTTGAATCTTACCTGTGCTATTTAGTATAGATGTGATGTTCATGTAGTAGGTTCACATATATCTTTTACTGAGTTCCATAAAATTTGACAGTATTCACTGGCCAATACTGCAATGATTTAACTTGGGACAACTTTTTTACTTCATAACATTCTTCCTATTCAAGAACACGGTAACTTTCTGTTCTTACTTAGAAGTCTTTTTTTTTCACTCAAATTTATAGTTTCTTCATAGACCTCAAACATTTCATATGGATCCCCTCATCTTAGGCATTTCATGTTTTAAACTGCTATAATCAATGAGATTTTTCTTCCAATATTTATCACTAAATACTACTAACTACTACTATTAAATAATCTTTACATGATTCAAAGCTATCTTACTCAACTCTTGTATTTAGCTCAAGTTGATTCTCTTGGTTTTCCTACGTTTAAGATCATGACCACCTACAAATATTGCTATTTTACACCTTTTTCTTCCCAACAATTATGCCTTTTATTTGATATATTTTGGGGTTTTTTGTTTTGTTTTTTGTTTTATTGAGACACAGTCCCACTCTGTTGTCCTGGGTAGATTGCCCTGGTGTCAACATAGCTCACAGCAACTTTCAACTCCTGGGCTCAAGAGATCCTCATTTCAGTCGCCCAAGTAGCTGGGACTACAGGCACCCACCACTACACCCAGCTATTTCTGGAAATGAGGTCTCGCTCTGGCTCAGGCTGGTCTCAAACTTGCGAGCTCAAGCAATCCACCTGCCTCAGCCTCCCAGAGTGCTAGTTTTACAGGTATGAGCCACAGCACGCAGCCTTATTTGACATGTTTTTGTATTGGCCAGGGCATCTTTGTTTTGTTTTCTGGTTTCACTAGTTCATAAATCAGGAAGAATATCTTGGCACATATTGGGATATAGCCCAAGGGTTACATATAAACTGGTGCCAATCCCCAAGTGTTCAAAACCAGGTTCTGTGACTTACTTGAAATTAATCATTAGGCAAACTATTTAATCTCTTGCCTTAAATTTCTTAATCTTTAAAATTAAGAGTAATAATAACAATCTTTTTTGTAGGGTTGTGAGGATTAACTAAGATAGTACAGATAAAGTGCTTAGAATGGTACTTGGCAGGCTCAGTACCTGTAGCTTAGCATCTAGGGTGTCAGCCACATACACAGGAGGAGCTGATGGGTTCGACCCAGCTTGGGGCCTGCCAAAACAATGACAATTACAACAAAAAAATAGCCAAGCATTGTGGCAGGCGCCTGTAGTCCCAGCTTCTTGTGAGGCTGAGGCAAGAGAAATGCTTAAGCCCAAGAGTTTGAGGGTAACTTTGGTAACTTTGGCATGTTTAATTGTGATAAACTGCAAGGATGTCCGTTAAACATCACAATTAAACATGCCAAAGTTACCTTGGCAGTGATGCCAAGGCACTCTACTGAGGGCGAAATAGTGCGACTCTGTCTCAAAAACAAACAAAAAAAAAACGGCACTTGGCACACAGTAAATACCATGCTGCCTTCTTTGACAATTTCCTATTTAATTAAATTTGCTGATATAAGAATTTTTGTGGCTTCAATAAATGAAATTGGAATAGTTTTCTTCCTTTGAAATATCTTATTAGATTGCTATTCTTTTATTTTATTAAGTTTTCAAGAACTTATGCTAGTTATAACACAAATTTTGATATCTTTGGGTATTTTTTCCTAAGATCTAGAATAAATGAGATAGTTTAAGTTTTTTGAAAATTCATAAAAACAATATAATTTCTATATAACACATAATTAACTATATAAGAGTATATAATTTTTATATTATCTGAATCAGGAGCTCCCCTATCCCTTTTTACCAGGAGGCCATGGCCTCTAACATACATTTAATACATTCTGCGGTTAACAATGTATTCAAGCACTCTCCTTCTTAATTTTGTTTTGTGTGTGTGTGTGTGTGTATACACATTTAGTTTTATTGTAACAAAGCAACTTGTACACTTTTAACGTTTAAAACTGAGCATTATCTTTCCTTTCCAGTGAAATAAAAAGAAAATTTAAAAATAAACAGGAACAAAATTACAATAGAGAATGTCAATTCCAAATAAGATCCTACAGGTTCTGCTGATTCTCCCATTAGAGTGGCAGGGCTCAAGTCATCATTAGGAGAGAATTTATTTTAAAAGTGTCATCTTAAACTGCAAGGATGTCCGTTAAACATCACAATTAAACATGCCAAAGGAGAAGCCATGTTGTCAAAATGCCCACTTAACCCACCCAAACATCTCAAACCCACCCTCTGCTGACCTTCTATACCCCATTTTTTTAAGGTTTTTTTTTTCTTTTTTTAAACAAGAGAAAGTAGACAGATACATGTTGGTAAATGCTAACTGTCCATATTCACATAGAGACACAGTGTAGTCTCTGAGCCCAATATACAGAGAAAGGAGGAAAAGAGCTAGAATTCTATGCACTACTACCCAGGGGCCCAGCACCCTCCAGCTTCCAGGAGGGCGAAGGGAGCAGGTTTTTCTTTTTTCCCACAGAGCTCGGTGGTGTTGCTTCCATACAGTTTTTGTTGAGACAGGAAGGGATAAAAATGAATTTGGAACAGAAAAGAGTAGAGATTCTTTTCCCATTGTATTCTGCTCAAGGTTATTTCCCCCCCAAAATAAGTTGAGAATCATGGTGTAGAGAAAAGAGACCTCAAGAACAGGGCGACTGAGCACAAGAGGAGAAAAAAAAAAAAAAAGACTGCAACTTGCTCCCAGGGACTAAAGAAAATTTTTAAAAAGGTTGGAATCCATCAGTGTTCCGTTAGTCATGTTCTCCTTCATCCTCCTCTCCTTCCTCCCCTTCATCATCATCTTCATCTTCTTCACCTTCATCCCCATCCCCTTCTTCATCAATATCTTCCAAACCTTCTTCTTCTTCATCATCATCTTCTTCTTCTCCTTTTCCTGAATTCATCATCCATATCAGGAATCAAGTAGTACTGTAATGGATTTGGCCAAATATCATCTTTGAGACCTCTCCTAATTCATCTGTACCTGCATCAGAATGGTCAGTAAACCAGGTAAAGAAGCTCTCTGGTTCCTCATGCTGCCTCTTCCTGCTGGCTTTATTCTGCGTTTGACTGGAACGTTTCATCAAATCCTTTCCAGATTTCCATTTGATTTCAGTGGACTTTGAAGATGGATCACCACTCATTCAGATGAAATTCTTTGGAGAGAACTTTATTTTCAAAGTAAGGGTTTTCATCAAAATAAAAATCTATTCTGTAACCTGAAAAAAAAAAAAAAAAAAAAGAATGGAGGAAAAAGTATCCAATGTACTCAGCCCTAATATGAAACTAAATTAAAGCTTTCACATGAAGGCTATAACCCAACTATATCACAAGACTATGAGGAAAGGGCCAAGGGAGGGGGAGGGAGGGGGGAGGTTAGGGTGGAGAGAGGGTAATGGGTGGGGCCACACCTACGATGCATCTTAGAATGGGCACAGGCGAAACCTACTAAATGCGGAATTCAAATGTCTACATACAATAACTAAGAATATGCCATGAAGGCTACGTTGAACAGTTTGATGAGAATATTTCAGATTGTATATGAAAGCAGCACATTGTACCCTTTGATTGCACTAATGTACACAGCTATGATTTAACAATAAAAAATTAAAAATTAAAAATTCCAAGATTTCACGTGGTCTGAGAATGTAAGATTTTTCTGTGGAAAGTCAGAAGTTTTAAAACAGACAAAATGAAATTCTTAACCTTCTTGTGTCTTGTTGCAATTTACTTATATCTCATATATCCAGTAGATCATAGGGGCTAAGTGTGGGTTTTGAAGAGAGATATACAGAACCAATTGTGCACCTTGGCTTCTACATTTATTAGTTTGTTTTCTCTCTCCCTCTCTCTGTCTCTCAAAATCGTAGTTTCTATATTATTAAAATAGGGATATAGAAATAAACCCACACCCCTATAGCCAATTGATTTGCAACAAAGACATGGAGAATATACATTGGGGAAATTTTTTTTCAATAAATGGTGCTAGGAAACTGGATACCCAAATATAGAAGAATGAAATTAGACCCCTAATTTCACCATATAAAAATCAACTCAAAATGGATTAAAGACTTAAGTGTAAGACCTGAAACTAGGAAACTAATAGGAAAAAACATTGGGGAAAGGCTATAGGACATTGATTAGAGTTGGTAAAGTTTTTCCCACTAAATGGGCACAATTTAGGGTATATGGCACATCTTTTGAGTGTGGAACACAGCTATAAGCTAATAAATTCAAATACTGTGACCTGTTTGTACCCTCACATCAACCTGAAATTTAAAAAAAAAGATTGAAAACAGAACTGTATACACAGATATGACCCACTTTTTTGGTAATCCCTAGATATCTTTGGTTGATTGCCTAATCCTATCTGACCCAAGATACATTGTTAATAAGAATTTGGCATTTCAACTTATTTTATGGTCTATTATCTTTATTTTCCTGGCATGTTAAAATTAACTGTACATCCATACTGCGTGATTTCATTTACATAATGTTTAAAAGCGAACAGAACTAATTTGTTGTTTTATAAGTCAGGATAATTGTATTTGAGGGGTGATGAGGATAGGGCATAAGGCTAGAATTTTGGATATATATATGTTCTATTTTTTATATGGATGCTAGTTACAGTTTGTGTTCAGCTTATTAAAATGCATTGTTATATTCCTATTTATGCACATTTCTGCAGGATATATTTCAAAACAAATTTTATTTTAAAAGAACTAGCTAAACTTCATGATATTTCCATAATTGATTTCTATGATTTCATTCATTTTCTGTTGATTAATTTGAATTTTCTGTAGATTCTAGTTATCAACCCTTTGTCAGATTTATACCCTGAAAATATCTTTTCCCATTCTGAATGTTGTCTTTTTTTTTTTTTTTTAGACAGAGCCTCAAGCTTTTGTCCTGGGTCGAATGCTATGGCATCACAGATTACAGCAACCTCCAAATCCTGAGCTCAAGCGAGTCTCCTGTCTCTGCCTCCCAAGTAGCTGGGACTACAGGCACCCACCACAACACCTGGCTATTTTTTGGTTGCAGCTGTCATTGTTGTTTGGCAGGCCGGGGCTGGATTTGAACCCGCCAGCTCAGATGTATGTGGCTGGTGCCTTAGCCACTTGAGCCACAGGTGCCGAGCCTGAAGGTTATCTTTTTGTTTTACTTATGTCCTTAGATGTCCAGAAGCTTTTCAGCTTAGTTAAGTCCCATTTGTTAATTTTTGTTGTGGTTGAGACAGCTGATGAAGTCTTTGTCATAAAATCTTTCCCCAGTCCAACATTATCAAGAGTTTTTCCCACACTTTCTTCTAGGATTTTTATCATTTCATGTCTTAGATTTAAGTCTTTTATCCATCCTGAGTTGATTTTTGTAAGGGGTGAAAGGTATGGGTTGAGCTTCATTCTTCTATACTTGGTTATCCAGTTCTCCCAGCACCATTGGTTGAATAGGGATTCTTTCCCCCATTGTATACTTTAGTTTGGTTTATCAAAGATCAGATAGCAAGAAGAGACTTGTTTCATCTCTTGGTTTTCTATTCTGTTCCATATGTCTATGTCTTTCTTTTTGTGCCAATACCATGCTGTTTTGATTACGGTGAACTTGTAATATATAGCCTAAAGTATGGTAGGGTGATGCCTCAGGCTTTGTTTTTATTACTAAGAATAGCTTTAGCTATTGGGGTTTTTTCTGGGTCTATACAAAATGCAATACAAAATGCAATACCATTTTTTCCGGTTCTTCAAAATATGAGTTGGTAATTTAATGAGGATTGCATTGAATCTGTAGATTGCTTTGGGTAGAATAGACATTTTGACAATGTTGATTCTTCCCAGCCAAGAGCATGGTATGTTCTTCCATTTGTTAGTGTCTTCTGCAATTTCTTTTCTTAGGGTTTCATAATTCTCTTTGAAAAGATCTTTCACCTCTTTTGTTAGGTATATTCCTAAGTATTTCATTTTCTTTGAAGCTACTGTGAAGGGAATTGTGTCCTTGATTTGCTTCTTAACTTGGCTGTTATCACTGTATGCAAAGGCTACTGATTTGTTGACATTGATTTTATACCCTGAGACATTACTGTATTTCCTGGTGACTTCCAGGAGTTTTGTGGTTGAGTTCTGGGGTTTTCTAAGTATAAGATCATGTCATCAGCAAAGAGGGAGAGTTTGACCTTCTCTTCCCCCAATTGGATGCCCTTTATATCCTTCTCTTGCTTTGGCTAGAACTTCCAGGACTATGTTGATAATAGTGATGATAGTGGACATCCTTGTCTGGTTCCAGTTCTAAGTGGAAAGCTTTCAGTTTTACACCATTTAGTATGATGTTCGCTGTGGGTTTGTCAAAGTTGGCTTCAATCAGCTTAAGAAATGTGCCATCTATGCTTATTTTCTTAAGTGTTCTTGTTAGAAAAAGATGCTACATTTTGTCAAATGCTTTTCTGCATCTATTGAAAGGATCACATGGGGTTTTTTTGTTTTGTTCGTTTTATTTTTGTTTTTGTTTTTGTTTTTTTGCTTCTATTGATATGGTGTATTACATTTATGGATTTGTGTATGTTAAACCAACCTTGCATCCCTTGGATGAAGCCTACTTAATCACAGTGCATAATATTTTTAATGAGTAGCTGCAATCTATTAGCAAAGATATTGTTTAGTATTTTTGCATCGATATTCATTAGTGAAATTGATCTGTAGTTATTTTTTTTAGTTAGGGCCTCTCCTGGTTATTCATTAGTGAAATTAGTCTATAGTTCTTGTTAGTGGATCTTTTTAGTGGCAAACTTCCTGGTTTCAATCAGGAACATCAATCAAGGTGATTTTTGCTTCATAGAACTTGATAGGGAAGGTTCCTTCCTTCTCAGTGTTTTCCAATAGGTTCTGCAGTATAGGTACAAGCTCATCTTTGAAGGTGTGACAGAATTCTGATGTGAAGCCATCTGTTCCTGAACTTTTTTTTGTTGGAAGTTTTTTTATTGTTTCTGCAATCTCAGTGCTTGATATTGGTCTGTAAAAGAGATCTATATCTTCCTGATTAAGTCTAGGAAGATGGTGCAATTCTAGGTATCAATTCATTTCCTCCACATTGTCAAATTTCTGGGCATAAAATTTTGGGTAGTAGTAAGAAATAATCTCTTGTATCTCTGTGGTATCAATTGTTGTTTCCCCCTTTTCATTTCTGATTCAGGTTATTAAGGAATTTACTTTTCTATTTTTGGTTAGTCTGGCCAAGGGTTTATCGACTTTATTTATCTTTTCAAAGAACCAACTTTTAGTTTCATTAATTTTCTGAATGATTCTTTTATTTTTAATTTCATTTATTTCTGATTTAATTTGGTTATTTCTTTTCTTCTGCTAAGTTTGGGATTGGATTGCTCTTCCTTTTCCATGTCTTTAAGATGATTCATTAGATTGTTGATGTACTATCCTTCTGTTTTTCAGATGTAGACATTTAATGCAATAAATTTCCCTCTTACTACTGCTTTTGCAGTGTCCACAGGTTTTGGTAGCTTGTATCTTCATTGTTGTTATGCTTAAGGAAGTTAATGATTTCTTTTTAAAATCTCTTCCACCCAACTGTCATTCAGCATAAGATTGTTTAATTTCCATGCCTTTGTGTGGGGATGACAATTTTTTTGGAGTTGAGTTCTATCTTTATTGCCTTGTGGTCTGAGAAGATACAAGGTAAAATTTCAATTATTTTCATTTTGTTAAGGTTTTATTTGTGTCTTAGGATATGACTTATTTTGGAGAATGTTCCATGGGCTAATGAGAAGAAGGTATATTCTTTAGCTTTGGGATGGAGTATGCTATATATGCCTATCAAGCACAGTTATTCCAGGGTCACATTTAAGTCCCCAGATCTTTGTTTAGTTTCTGTTTAGAGGATCTGTCTAGCTCTGTAAGAGGAGTGTTAAAGTCCCCTGTCATTATGGTGTTATGGGACATCATATTGCTCAGACTAATTAAGGTCTATTTCAACAATGTGGGAGCATTTAAATTGGGTGCATAAATCTTTAGAATTGAAATGTCCTTCTTATTGTATTATTCCCATGACCAATATGAAGTGTCCATCTTTGTCTTTTTTTACTTTAGTTGCTTTAAATCCACTTATATCTGAAAGTAAGATTGCAACCCCTCTTTTCTTTTGATTTCTATTTGCCTGAAAAATTGCCTTCCAACCCTTAACCTTGAGTTTTAATTTGTCCTTTGGGGCTAGCTGTGTTTACTGCAGGCAGCAAATGGATTGTTTATGCTTTTTTTATCCAGTCAGCCTATGCCTCTTCTGTGGGGAATTCAAGCCATTGACATTTATTGAGATAATTGATAACTGTGGCGGTGTTCTATTCATCTTATTTTGTGAAAATTCATTGCTTTGTTTTATCTTTTGCGTCATTGTGGAAGCTAGGCTTTGTCCTTTAGTTTCTGGGTATTTACTTTGATGGTGGTCCATTGTGATGGTCAGCGTGCAGAATAGATCTAAGTATTTCCCATAGAGCTAGTCTTGTTGTGGCAAACTTCCTCAATGTTTGCATATCAATAAATAATTTGATTTCTCTGTCAATTTTAAAGCTTAGCTTAGCAGGATATAGAATTCTGGGTTGAACATTGTTTTCTTTAAGTAGATTAAAGGTAGATGACCTTGTCTTCTGCTTTAAAATTTTTCATTTGAGAAGTCTACAGTCACCCTGACAGATTTGCCCCTGTAGATCAATTGGCGTTTACTCCTGGCAGCTTGCAGAATCTTTTCCTTCATCTTGACTTTGGACACATTCATGTCAATGTGTCTTAGAGTAGCTCTATTTGAGTTGAGATGACTTGGGCTCTGATATCCCTCTAAAAGGAGTATGTCAAAATCTTTGGTGATATTTGGGAAATTTTCATTTATAATTTCCTATAGTAGGGCTTCCATTCCTCTGGGGTGTTCTTCTTCCCTTTCTGGGATACCTATAATTCATATGTTTGAACGCTTCATGAAGTCTCATAATTCTCTCAGTGAATGTTCTGCTTTCTCCCTTTTTTTCTGTCTCTTTAACTGCCTGAGTTAGCTTAAGAGCTTTATCCTTTAACTCTGAGATTCCTTCTTCTGCATAGTATAATCTGGTATTGGCATTTTCTACTGCATGTTTAAGTTTCTGATTGACTGCTTCAATTCCTTAAGCTCTGCTATATCCTTTCTATATTCTTCATATCATTCATCTTTTATTTGATTCTGTTTTTGGATTTCCTTTTGGTTATTTTCCACTTTCTCAGTAATTTCATTCATTGTTTTTACTATCCATATTTTAAATTCTCCTTCTGTCATTTCTAACATTTCTTGATAGGTGGAATCTTCTGCAGTAGCTACCCCATGATCCTTTGCAGGGATTTGCTATGTTCTTGTTGTTCACATTGCCAGGGTTTTTCTACTGTTTCTTTCTTATGAGTGTTTTCTTTTTGTCTGTTTCCTTGCCCTACTTTTCCTTTCACTTCATCTTGCTCTCTAAGTTATCATGCCTCTGACCTAAGGTGTTGAAGTGTCCTTTTAATAATGGATTAAAAGGACAAGAAGAGTGAAGAGCAAGCAGGGATAAAAGATAAGAAAAAGGAGATAAAATAGAAAAGAAAGGGAATGAGTAAAAGGGAAGATTGACAAAAATAAGAGAAGAACAGAAAGAGAGAAACAAGAGTAATAGTGGTGTACAGTAGGGTACTTTGACTCACACCCACAAATCCCAACCTCTGTAGGAGCTGGGTTGGGTGGGTCCCTTGACATCTGCAGATCCTTGCCAGCCTGAGCAGACACAGGAACCTACCTCCACCAAATAGAGAAGAACAACAAAAATACTATAAATCAAACCAAAACAAACAAACCTTAAGGGCTAAAATTGGGGGGGGGGGACAAATAACAGGCCAGAAAAACTAGCAAAAATGAATCCCTTATTATTAAAGAAGGCAACAGTGAAAAATTATATTTACACAAGAAAAATGAAGAAAAAAAAAGAAAAATCTACGGGTGAAAAAGTTGAAAAAATTGTAAAAAGAAAAAAACTATATATCTATATATGACATACATATCTTGCTGAATATTGCCTAGGCAACAGGTGATCTTCTGGGATATGTGATGCTAATCACAATACAGCTGAATAAGATGGAGACAGAGACTAGAAACCTCTGCTGACTTCTTTGCCTTCAAACTCCGCAGGGTTGGGAGCCTGAATCTCTCCCTGGCCAGCCTAATAGACACACCTTGGACATTTCCAAACTATGTCCCTCAGCTAAGGAGTGGCTTTCCTATGAAGCAAGTGTTGCTAGGATCACTACACAAGTGGCTGCCTGCTTATCAGGCATGTCAAAACTGGCCTCGCTCTAGGGCCCTTAAGGGCCAAGCCTACAAGGCAGTTCTCCCACAATGTCTGTGCCTGGCCTGCAGCTGAACAACGAAAGCTCTGTTCTGCCCTGGCAGCTCAGTCCTCCCCTTTGGGCACTGTTCAACATCACTTGCTCACTTGCTTGAGGTCTCCCAAAGTAACTCAAGTACCCAAGTCCAAAAAATTAAATTAAATTAAATTAAAAATACCTGTAGGGAAGGCCTTCCCTGTCTGCAAACTCTGGCCACTACCATAGCTACTGCCACTGCAGATGCCAGTGGCCTCAGCACAAACACTTTTCGCTTCTCCACTTCTTTTGTCCTCCTCTTGGGTTCCTGAAGTCTCCTGCTGCCTCCCTGTGCCCTAAAGGGATGTTTCTGGTACAGCCCACAAGCTAGAGGTACCTGGAGTCTTTTCTCTCCAATCTCACCACTCAGGGCTGGAAAGAAGCTGTCTCTAGTCCATCTTGTTCTGCCCCCCCTCAATTGCTTCACACATTTTAAATAGAATTTTGCATTTGTATCTTCTGTCTTTTAGCACTCTAGAATTTCAGGTCCATGTCTTTGTTTCCAATGAGAGGTCAGTCATTACTTGAATCATCTAAATGTTTTAAATGTATCATTTCTCTCTGGCTGCCTTCAAGATGAATTTTATCTTTGGTTATTGGCAGTTTGATTATGATATACCTGGGTATGGGTTTCTTTGTGTTTGTTCTTCCTGTGGTTCATTGAAATTCTTAGATACATGAGTTTAAATATTTCACCAAATTTAGAAAAAGGCATCATAGAGATTCTGGATTATATCACCTTCCTCTGAAAAGGGATGATTTTTATTCAAGCAGGCAATTAATTTGGCTGGGCATGAATTCAAAACATTTTTTAGCAGTGGACAGCAGCTGGATCTTCAGTTCTCAGCTTTCCACATATTGCCTGTTCTTAAGAATCTTGGAATGTTACTAACACAGACATACAGCATTTGAGCAGAGCATATATGTACATATTACATCTCTGTCCTCTGTGGCTCCTTCCTTTATGATAAACCCTCTCAATTTCTTACTACTCTAGTAGCTCAAAACTCAAATCCTCAGCTTCTCAAGGAGGGCAATGCTGGCTTTCTGCTTAAGTTTTAGCAGCCTCATGATGGTCATACTGAGGACAAAAAGTCAGGCAAAAAGTCATATAAATGCAAATGTAACCCAGTGCAGTATTTCCCCTTCAAGGGTCAACTTCTGTCTAGTTTCTTTCTGCTTTTTTTATTCTCCACTCCTTCAACATAGGTTTTAAAATATGTATTTCCAGTTTTTAAATGTTACCTATGGGATTGCTGGTTGAATACAAGTGACTGTCATTGCCTGAACAGAACTTTTCTGTTTTGATTGTATTTTTCTAATTCTTTTCATTTTGTGTCATTCACCTGATCTATTTTATTCATGAGTTTATTTACCTGTGTTGTATAAAGATGGGTTTTTATCTTTAATACCAATTACTTAGATCTTATGATACACATGTATTATGGCCATTGTGGTTTTTAATTTTTTAATTTCATCATACTGTAGCTCTTCTTTTTTCTCTTTCCTGCTTTTAGGTGACTTGAGTTTTATTTTCTCCATTCTGAACTAAAGTAAATCTGCATATATATCCTTCTTCTAATAAAGCAAAATGCTCAGGTTTAATTTCTCTGTCATCCTCTTGATACAAGAAATAAATTATGGAATATATTTTTGAAATTTATCATAAATTTTTTTTTACTAAAAAAGTCTTACTGATTTCTGTTTTGCATTGTTTCTTGGGCCCAAATAACTCCTCCTGTATTCATTTTTCTGCTTTCTGGAAAATGTTTTCATTAATTGTTTCAGAGTGGATTCGTTGCCAGTAGCACTTGTGAGTCACAATATTATTTTTGTTGTCACATGTGATTGATATTTTAACTTGATAAAAATTTCTATTGTCAAAGTGACTTTTCCTTTGTACTTTGAAAATACTGCTCAACTATTTGTATCCATAGTTTCTGATGTTTATTCTGATGTCAATATATTTTGTATGTAATTTTTATCCTCTCAGTCTTCCAGGATTTTCTTCTCATCAACACAGATGTCCTGAAAATTCATTTTGACATGTCTAAATGTGTGCGTGTGTGTGTGTGTGTGTGTGTGTGTGTGTGTGTGTGTTGTGTGTGTGTGTGTGTCTGTTTTTGCAGGAGTGGGTAAGGCATTATTTAATATTTTTGCTCAGCTGTTTGTTGGTTGGGCCACTTAATCTGTAGATCATACTTTATTTACCATAAGAAAATCCTCACATATTGAATCATTCTTTTATTATCACTGGTATCCCTTTCCAGAAATATTTATGAATATTGGAATTTCTAGACCTGCTATGCAGTTCTTCTATTGAGGCTTTTATAATTGTTATTTTTGATATCTAATATAATTTGATTTTTTGATAATATTCTTTCTGTTTATAGGTACAAATCTTTTTTATTCTCTAAGGATATAAACTAATTGTTTTAAAACCCTGTTCCACTTGCTCTTTTTATTCTGTTTGCTTGGGTATAAATTCTTTAATTTATGAGCTTTGTTATCTCTCCTTCACAACTGGCTTTCATTTAATGTTTAGAAATTTCAGCATGTAAACTTGAGTTGGTAATCAAGACATTGGATGATAATATTTGAAATGCGTTTATGCATTTTAAGTTAGACTACAGGATGGACAGGCGAACTACCAGGCACTGAACTTCAGTAGTTTGTCTTTTATAACTAGTTCCTCTGTTCTTCTCTGGAGCATTACTTTTTTATTTTATTCAATCTCTCATTGTCTTCGCTCCTGCCAAGAGACTGACAGATACCTCCCCTTGCTAATGTGTGGCCCAGTTCATGGGGGTGAGAAATATGCAGGAAATATACCTGTGACTCATCTTGCTCTTTTACCTCACTAACCACCCTGCAGGGACCAGCCCCTTTCTTCTCCTGATATCAAGAATATCTGGGAATGAAGAACTCCTGGACTTATTTTCCCCTTTTGATATAGACTTTGATTCCAAGCATTTGGGCATATTGTTTCCTTTTCAATAAAATCCCCTTGGTTTTTCATCTTTCAGAACTTGCTCAGAGTTTCAAGTTTCACAAGGTTTCTTTTTTGTGCTTGATTATGCATTAATTAATTTGTCTTCTTTTTTATCATTTCTAGAGATTTCACTAAGGTGAGAGTGGGTATATATTCAGTATAGAGTTTTGAAAAAGAATTCATCATCACTTTTTCCCCTCCAGTGTTAGTGTATTTTATGCTATATAGTATTTAATATTGTATAGTATTAACTGATATAGAAGTAAGAATCATTACTAGAAAATGTTTTTCAAAAGGTGTCTTTCTATCTGTTACTTTAAAAGAGGCATATTGATCATTTTCTCAAATGCTAATATATCACAAGCAAGCCATTCCCCTTTCAGGTCACAAGTTAATTTTTTTTTTGCTAGCAATTTAATGTAATGAGTTAATGCTACCAGTACAGCAAGAACTACTTAATTGTCATAATTAATTGAAGCTAAACATAATCATTGCATAATCAGGCAAGGTACATTTGGAGATGTTGTTTCATTGATATTTCATGGTGGTTTCTCATTCCCTGAAGTTAATGATAAAATTGAGCAATTCATAGAGTGCCTCTCAGCAATTAGCTCCAATTAGCCACATTCAAATTCTGTCATGAGTCATGCACCTTGTTCTTTAGTTATATCCCTGCAGTGTGGTCTAGAAGAGTTTAAGAACATGTACCAGTTAATTAAGAAAATCATATTTAATTGCCAATATGCACCTTCCCCAAATTTTAATCTTGTCATTTATTTTTAAATATTTGGTGAATATAAATCAGTACATGTACCATATAAAATATTAATAAAATAAGCTCTTGCTTACTAACTACTAAGCTAAGAAATTTAACATTGCCCATAATTTGATGTCCTGTTTATACCTTCCTAAGACCTTCTTCCTAATTCTCCTAGGGTAATCCTTATCTAAATTTAGTGTATTTATTAGTGTGGTTTCTCTTTAAGATTTTGTGGCACCTGTGGACACACATATAGATGCAGTCTTAAAATGAAAATGGTTTAGTTAAGCTGATTTTTAAAGTTCTTATAAAAGGTATTACAACTATTCTGCAATTTTGTTTCTTATTCAATGTTATGTTTCTATGGTTATAACCCATGTTGATTCATTAAGTAGTAGGTTTTTAATTTCGACTGTTTTTAGTGTCCATTCTATTATTATTCAAGAATATTCTTTTATTAATTTTTTTATTTAGAATATTAAAGAATATACACATTTGTTTACATAGTTTGCTTTTGTATATTTTAGGTCAAAATTGTAAGTGTTCCCTTCACCCAGAAAGTGTGCAATGTACCCATTAGATGTGAATTTACCAGTCTCTTCCTCCCCTCCTCCCACCTACTGGAATTCCATTGAGTTTGTTTTAATATGTGCACGTAAGTGCTGATTGACTAGTTCTAATTTAGTATTGAGTACACGTTCTTCCAATACTTCACTTAACAGGAAAACTTTTACACTGTTGGTTACAAACTAGTACAACCTCTATGGAAAGTAGTATGGAGATTCCTCAAAGAGGTAAAAGTCGTCCTACCCTTTGGTCCAGCAATCCTACTACTAGGTATTTACCCCCCCCAAATAAGTCATTTTAATATCAAAACACCTGCACTCTAATGTTTATAGCAACACAATTCACAATCACAAAGATGTGGAAAAACCCAAGTGCCCATCAATACATGAATGTATTAAGAAAATGTGGTATATGTATACCATGAAATACTATTCGGATATGAAAAAGATGGTGACCTAGTATCTTTTGTAACAACCAGAACATTCTTAGCCGTTTTCCCATAGTTGGCATTTGAATAGTTTTGTTGCTGTTTTTGCTATTATTGGGGGGTATTTGTTATATTATTTCTGTTACAAAAATGTGGCTAAACACAATTTTGTTTATGTTTCCTATATACACATGGACCAAATTCTCTAGGATAATAGCAAGAGGTAGACTACCTAGGCTATCTTTCAAATGACTAAATAATGGCAAATTGTTTTCCAAAGTGTTGATTTATCATTTCACTATGTATATATGTATATGAAAACTTCATGTTGTTTACCTTAAGTATGCAATAAAAATTCCAAAGTACTTATTCTTAATTCTACTAGCAATCTGTAAGATTTCCCCTCACTCATATTCATACCACTTGTATCATCAGATTTAAAAATTTTTGCCTATGTAGTTGTCTTAGTTAGTTTGGGCTTCAATGACAAAATACCATAGACTGTGTGGCTTAAAGAACAGAAATGTATTTTCTCAGTGTTCTGAAGGCTGGACATCTGAGATGAAGGTGTCAGCATGGTTGGATTCCGGTGACTGCTCTCCTTCTGGATTGCAGATGGCTCCCTTCTTGCTGTATCCTCACATGGCAAAGTGAGAGAGAGAGTGCCCATTCTCTCATGTATCATCTCATAAGGACACTAATCTTATTATTATAGATTAGGGCCCCGTTATTGTCATTTAATTTAACCTTACTTACTTGCTTACTTCAAATATAATCACATTAGGGGTTAGGGTTTCAACATATGAATTTGAGAGGGAAGGGGCATCATAACAACTGGAGGAATGAAAAGATGCCTCCTGCAGTTTTCTTTAAGTTTCTCTGATATATAATCCTGTCAAGCACATTTTTACAAATTTATTGTTCATGAAGATTTCTTCTTTTTTCTTTTTAAAAACGTTTTTAGAGACAGGGTTTTGCTCTGTCACCCAGGCTGGAGTACAGTGACAAAATCATAGGGTTCGAGCAATCCTCCTGTTCCAGGCTCCCAAGAAGCTGGGACTACAGACCTGTGCCACCATGGCCAGCTATTTCTTTTCTTTTTTTTAAGAGATAGGGTCATGCTACATTGCCCAGGTTGGTCTTGAACTCCTGGCCTCAAGCAATCTTCCCATTTTGATCTCTCAAAGTGCTGGAATCACAAGCATGAGCCACCATGCCTGGCCAAGTTTCTACTTTATATAAATGTCTTTTGGTCATTTGTCTTTGGTTTGCTTTTCTCCTTTAAATAGATTTCTATAAGGTCTTAATGTATTTTTGGATAATAATTCTTTGTTGGTCATATAAGTTGTAAATATTTCCTCCCAAATTGTGGCTTACTTTTTCAATTTCTTTATAGCATATTTTGAAGACTGGAATTTTTAGAAGTTTTTAACTTTGTGTCACAGCTATCAATTGTTTAATTAATAGTTTATACTCCTATATGTAGTTGAAAAAACTCTTTCCTACACAAAATTCATAAAGATATTTTCTATTTGTTTTCCTTCTAGAAATTTCAAAGCAGTATTTTCTTCACTTATGTTTTAAAGCTACCTAAAAACTGATTGTTGGATGATTTGTAATTAGGATAAAAATTCATTTTTCATTTTCAGAACAATGTTTATCAAGAAGTCCATCCATTCTCCACGGCTTTGAAATCCAGTCTTTATGTCTCTTTTTGAACTCCCCCATTTCATTGGTCTAGTTTTTCTATTTCTATATGATTCTTCATTGCCCTGATTCTTATACTTTTGACTTTGTTATATAGTGATATCTCCCTTAGCAAATAATTTCACCTTATTAGTCCTCATGAGTCTTAGACAAGACTAAGTCTTTTCTCTGCCACATACATTTTGAAATTCTTAAAAAAATCTGTCAGGATTTTCATTGAACATAGATCACTTTGGGGAGAAGTGGTATGTTTGCATTGTTTTGGCTTTCATTCTAACCATAAACTTTTTTTGGTGTTAATTAATGACTTTTAATAAGTCCCTGCAATTTTCCATAAATGGGTTTTGCATAACTTTTATGTTTAGACTTCATGATATGCTTCTGATTCTAGGTCTATAATTGGGGAACTCAGAAGTTGTGTTTCTTTTCAATACTATAAAAAAATTACTTGACCTAAGTGGGCAATGCTTTGGGAACCAAGATACAAGGTCTTTCCAGTAGTCTCTCAGTTACACCATCCACTAGAAAAACTACTGAAGGAGCTCTAGACCAGGAGAATTCCAATTTTAGTTTTGTGATTCAGTCACTATATCTTTAGGCCAGTTACTTGACCTCTTTAAATGGTGTTTACTCATCTGAAATATGGGAAGGTAAATTATGATCCCTAAAGTGTTTCAGTCCAACATTATATAAATCTTGTTTAAAGAACATTCACAATATGGAGAACTAACAGGATCAGAGAATTCTCAGATTGAGCTACTGACTTACCTTTGTTGCAGTAACAAAAAACTCCTCTTTTACAGTAGTTTACGAGAACAAATATTTTTCTATTCATATTATAATTAATTAGCTGTAGGTTAGTTGTGGTGGCTGGTGTATCTCTGATCAGCTTTACATCTTCTGGAACTTGATACCAGAACTCACTCTGGGAAATGTTGCCCCAAAGCATTACTTCCTAATCTAATAGTTTTCTACATGTATTTTCAATAAACATCAAAATTATATTAGCTACAATGTATTTGTTCTTCATATAAAGGAAATACCTACTTGCTAAGGAACATTTATAACCCAGAACAAATTTAAGAAGACAATGTAAATGACCTGTAAATCTAATATCTAGAGATAGTTAATATTAATTTTTTCATATTTTTCCTTTAGTTTTTACCTTTATGTTAGTGCATATTATAAATTTTAATAAAATCAGGATTATATTGTGCAAGTCATTTTGTAAGCTTATAACAAAACGTATGCTATAATTAAATATTTCCTTGTCTTTCAATGAACTTTAAAAACAGGAACTTTAGTGGCTACATAATATCTCATAACATGAATGTTCCATTGTTTAGCTAACCCTTTCTCCATTGTTTGGGCATTCTCTCTTTTTTTGCTACTAAAAGTAAGTCTGTGACTAATGTTATTGTAAATAAATGAGAATATTGATCATTTATTATAACTTTGGGAAAGATTTCTGAAAGAGTTATGTAAATTCTGGCCTGGGGAATGAGTTTCTTTCAAACTCACCACATAAGCCTGACATCTCAGTGTAATGGAGCACAAATGTGCCTGCAGTTTAAGTCACATGACCATGAGTCATCAGGTATATATCGCTGGGGACACAGCCTGGGTACATTTCCCAGAATACCTTGTAGTCACATGCAGCCAGGTAACCAATTGAATGTGGACAGAAGTACACTCATTTCTAGGCCTGGCTCATAAAAGGCTCCCATGTGATTCTTGCTATTATCTCTTCCCTTACCTACCAGTGGGGTGCAGAAGATCCAGGAAAGGGTAAGGCTCTGAAGACATAGGGATGACAGAGTCACAGTTGGAAGAAGCCTGGATCCCTGAGTCACCCCATGGAAGGCTGCCCACTAGTCATAAACACATCATACTTGGTATGAATAAGAACTAGATATTTTATTGGGTGAAGCTACTAAGATTAGAAAGTTTGTTAGAGCAGCTGGGATTTCTTTTTACTCTCAATAATAAAAAATAATTAATTTACAATTTAAGTTCTTATATCTCCTTACTGCCCTGTGGATCACAGGCTTGGGAATTATAGAAAAAATATAAAGTTGTTTTATGAAGAAACGTATGGAAGGACACCCAGCTATTAATAGGGGTTGTGTGACTACAGGGTGAAATAAAGGAAATTGGAACATATACAGCAAGGAGAAGGAGAGACTAAAGGTAAACAGTGAAAGGAAAGGGAAAAGAAGAGAGATTTAAAACAACTACTGCCTGTGGGACAAATCTAGCCCACCATATGTTTTTGTAAATAAAATTTAACTGAAACACAGCCATGTTCATTCATTCTATCTTTGTACTACAATGACCAAGTAGTACATTTGAGCATTTGAGCATTTTGCAACAGAGAGAACTATATGATCTACAGAGTAAATATTTGATTTTGGGGACTTTATAGAAAAAATTTGCTGACCCATGGACTTTAAAAAGTATGTTTATATTGACAGACATGCATCTATATAAAATTATATGTTTGTATGGCATATGCATAAATACGTTTAAATGAGAAAAAATAAAGCTGAATTTACTTTGTACTTCTGGGAAATGGTATTTTTAAACATTAGCCTGTATCACTGAGGTTACATATAGGTAAGCAGATTGCACTATTCTCTGAGGCAAAGTGAAATTATTTTTCTAAGTGGTTCATTCTATCCTGAAAAATCTCACCAGGTCTTCATGGTGCCTTTGCAAACCATTTGACCTAAGGCTGTTAGCCCATCAACCCTTTGTTCATATCCCTACATCTTGCTTCTATGACACTTGTGTTCTTGTGTTCTGCCAGCTAGCTCCATGCATGAGTTACATGATCAGGTTTTTCTATTTAGGAAGCTTTTCTCAGCAAATACATCCTAGTGACACTAGACATGGTAATTTTCCTTAGTAATTTTTCTTCTGACATTTTTTTCTCCAAGTAGCTTCAAGAGCAACTATGTTCTAATAGAGACAAGAAAATCTAAGGAAAGGCTGCCCATTATCTATGGCTCCGGGACTTTCAAAGTTGGGATAATATATATCGCAATTCAAGAACCTCATATTACAGACATGCAGGGTGTTAGAGAAAAGTTATATAAAAAGCTAGATTAAGGGGAGAGGGAGTGGAGGGAGGGGGAGGATGGGCGGAGGGAGTGTGATTGGTGGGATTACACCTGTGGTGCATCTTACAAAGGTACATGTGAAACTTAGTAAATGTAGAATATAAATGTCTTAACACAATGACTAAGAAAATACCAGGAAGGCTATGTTAACAGTGTGATGAAAATGTGTCAAACAGTCTATAAAACTAGTGTATGGTGCCCCATGATCACATTAATGTTCACAGCTATGATTTAATAATAAAAAAAAATAATTTTGTGGAGGCAAAAAAAAATGGAAACCTAATTAACACATTTATATGTAAAAATAATTTTTTTTAAAAAAAGCTGGATTAACTGCATTATGAAAAAGACATTTTTATCTGTCTCTCTGTAAGCCCAAAGGTCAATTCCTGGATAAAATTTTACATGTGAACATGGATTTGAAAAAGTGCCTGAAATAAGAGCTCTGTATAAACATCAGGTGTGGGAGAGAAATGGAGAAGGAATTAGAAGACAGAGGTGGACCTCTTTGTCTTTGCCCAAAGCAGGCCTCACCCTCCCATCTCCTAGTCTTCACATCGGTCACTTTTAATGTTATGTATCCCTGTTTTTTTTATGATAAAGATGGCAGGGAGATAAATCTAACACAGTGTTGTGCACATACACAAATATATACACACACAGCACATGCACATGCCCCGGCACTCACTGTTTTATTAGTCTCTGTAGCGCTGTCTTCCAGGAGTCCCTGAATAATCTCTCTTCACCTTCACCTGCATGCCAAATTCAGTCAGCTGTTCAGGACAACCAAAAGAGGTTCATTTTTCAGCTGGAGAGATGCCCATCTAGAAAAACTATTCCCACAGACTTAGAGTTTTAACTCACACTATTTTTATCATAACTTTATATAGTATGTATAAACATAAAATATGAAAAGGTCTCATGTTTTGAGTATTTTCTACAAGCCAGGAATTCTTGTAAAGTCTTTAGTGAATAAGCTTATTCAGCCATCACAAATATTCCTATTTTATAGAAGCCAGTTTTCAAACATAGACATGATCATTTCAGACATGTGACCTTAACTAGTACTTTTCTCAAAAATGTTTATTTCTTTAAAACAATGATGATAATAAAATAAAATAAAATATGTGCAAAAATTGCATATGAAGAAAACAATAAAACCAATAACATTTAAACAAAATGTTACCAGATGAATGTTCACTGGGGGTCAGCTGCATCTACTGTGACTTTGTTCAGCTGTGATTATGTCTTCTTGTCTCACGTGTCTTCTAATTTTAGCACCCTAACTTAAGCAGCACTTAAGGTAGTAACTTTCTTTGTTACTTTGCATAAGTTAGAGGATGAGAAAAAGACTAAGCCAAATCCTACAACCATGTTTAAAGCTTTTGCTTGAACTTGACTTGTATCAAATTATCTCAGATCCCATTGGCCCAAGTAAGTTATGTGGCCAGTCTGTTACAGGATGAAGAGGGTCCAGCTGCCTATCATTGTCAGCCAATATGCAGAGACAGGGATAGGTCCACCAAGTTTTGTCAGAAGGCTGGCAAATCTGGAGAACAGCGAGGGTAACTTCTTAATTCTGTTCTGCCTCAGTTACAATTCTAATGATTTTTATTTTTAATTGATTTTTTATTATTAAATCATAGCTGTGTACATTAATGCAATCACGGGGCACCATACACTGGTTTTATATATCATTTGACATATTTACATCACCCTGGTTAACAGAACCTTCCTGGCATTTTCTTAGTTATTGTGTTAAGACATTTACATTCTACATTTACTAAGTTTCACATATACCCTTGTAAGATGCACCGCAGGCGTAATCCCACCAATCACCCTCCCTCTGCCCATTCTCCCCCCTTCCCTACCTTCCCTCTCCCCCTTCCCCATAGTCTTAGTTTATAACTGGGTTATAGCTTTCATATGAAAGCCATAAATTAGTTTCATAGTAGGGATGAGTATGTTGGACACTTTTTCTTCCATTCTTGAGATACTTTACTAAGAAGAATATGTTCCAGCTCCATCCATGTAAACATGAAAGAGGTAAAGTCTCCATCTTTCTTTAAGGCTGCATAATATTCCATGCTGTACATATACAACAATTTATTAATCCATTCGTGGATTGATGGGAACTTGGGCTTTTTCTGAGGAGTCTGTTGTTATTTCGTCTTTGTCATTTCTGATTGGTAAAATTAGAAAGTTTACTCTTTTTTTCCTGGTTAGGTTAGCCAAAGGTTTATCTATTTTATTGACCTTCTCAAAAAACCAACTTTTTGATTTGCTGAAATCTTGTATTATCCTTTTCTTTTCAATTTCATTTAATTCTGCTCTAATTTTGGTTATTTCTTATCTTCTACTGGGTTTGGAATGGAATGTTCTTTCTTTTCCAGTTGCTTGAGATGTCCCATTAGGTTGTTAACTTCCTCTCTTTCCATTCTCTTGAGGAAGGCTCACAGTGCTATAAATTTCCCTCTTAAGACTGCCTTTGTGATATCCCAGAGGTTCTGATAATTTGTGTCCTCATTATTGTTTTGTTCTGAAAATTTGGTAATCTCCTTCTTTATCTCATCTGTGACCCAGCTATCATTCAGCATAACGTTATTTAACTTCCATATTTTTGTATGAATATGCAGATTCCTGTTGTTACTGAGTTCAACTTTTATTCCATGGTGGTCCTAGAAGATGCAAGGAATAATTTCTATTCCTTTAAATTTACTGAGGTTAGACTTGTGACCTAACATGTGATCAATTTTGGAGTATGTTCATGGGCTGATGAGAAGTATGTGTATTTAGTTTTGTTGGGATGAAATGTTCTGTAGATGTCTGTTAAAACCAAGTGTTGGATGGTTAGGTTTAAATCTAAAATTTCTTTGCTCAGCTTCTTATTGGAGGGTCTATCCACCACTGCCAAAGAAGTGTTAAAATCTCTGACTA
>CAUYPK010085357.1:0-32753 GCA_963574355.1 Loris lydekkerianus | reverse complement strand
GCAGAAGCTTTTTAGCTTGATCAGATTCCATTTATTTACTTTTGTTGTTGCTACAGGTCTTCTTTATAAACTCTTCCCCCAGGCCAATATCCTCGAGAATTTTTCCCACTCTTTCTTCTAGAGTTTTTGTTTCTCCTCTTAGATTTAAATCTTGTATCCATTGTGAGTCAATTTTTGTAAGTGGTGAGAGATGTCCAGTTTCAGACTTTTACATGTGGCTAACCACCTCTCCCACCACTGTTGTTAAGTAGGAATTCTTTTCCCCAGTGTTTGATTTATCGAAGACCAGATGGAAATATGAGACTAGTTTCATCTCTTGGTTTTCTATTCTGTTCCATAGATCTATGTCTCTATTTTATGCTGTTCTGATCACTGTAGACTTGTACCATAACCTGAACTCTGGTAAAGTGCTGCCTCCAGATTTGTTTTTATTTCTAACATTTGGGTTGGCTACTGGGGTTGTTCTGCTTTCACATGAAATGAAGAACTATTTTTTTCAAGTTTTTCAAAGTATGATGTTGGCATTTTAATGGGGACTGCAAATCTATAGGTTGCTTTGAGAAGTATAGACATGAGGGAAGAAAAAGAAGGGAAGGGAAAGAAGGGGGGAAGGGTGAAGAGGTTTGGTAAGTTCTCACTTAACAGGCTCAGTGTAGGGATACACGGCACAACTCCTGGGTGAAGGATTCAACTACAACTTGGACTTTACTAACAAACACAAACAATGTAAGCTAATCTTTTGTACCCTTATGTTAATCTGAAATAAAAAGATTTAAAAAATAATAAAATTATGTAGTCAACTGAAATAAATAAATAAATGGCTAGCAAAGTATGTATCTATGTCTCCCTTTTATAACATCGTCTTCCCACCAGGCATGGTGGTTCATGCCTGTAATCCTAGCACTCTGGGAGGCTGAGGCAGGTGGATCGCCTGAGCTCAGGGGTTCAAAACCAGCCTGAGCAAGAGCAAGACCCAATCTCTACAACATAGCCGGGCATTGTGACAGGGGCCCGGAATGTCAGCTACTTGGGAGGCTGAGGCTAGACGATAACTTGAGCCCCTGAGCAAGAGCAAGACCCAATCTCTTAAAAATAGCTGGGCATTGTGACAGGGGCCTGTAATGTTAGCTACTTGGGAGGCTGAGGCAAGAGGATAACTTGAGCCCAAGAATTTAAGGTTGCTGTGAGCTCTGATATCACTGCATTCTACTTAAGGCAACAAAGTAAGAGTCTGTCTCAAAAAAAAAAAATAATAATAATAATACTGTCTTCCCAATCAGCTTTTGAGATCTAGTAGGTAAAAATTTTCACCAAAGAACAAAAAAGAGTTTTCTACAACTTTTACAAGTGATTTTTAATCGACTTAAAAATCTTAATTAAAAATCTACTTAATGCAAAGTCAAGAAATAGGTTTAAATATTTAGCAAAATATGAAAGCTAAAATATGATGGGTACAATAATCTAGAAACAAATAACATGGTTCAATACAATTTAATTCAGAAGTACTTCTATTGTATAGAGCTTAGTAATGTTTTATAACTCCTGAGCGAAGCTGCTGAAATATATTCAACACAATATATTTTTGGAAGACGAAAATATTTTTTAATTCAAAGAAATCCAATTCACTAAAATAAGTTCTATTCTGATTTCCAAAGCTACATACACATTCATGGAGGTCTCAATCTGTGTACCTAAGTCATTCAGTAGACAAACATTGAATGAGACCACTACTATATGCCAGGTCCTGTAGAAACAAAGATGGGCACAGTCCCTTCCCTTGAGAAGCACACCACCAGCTTACTTTTGTTCAAAATAAAATGTAGATGGTCCTCAACTTATGATAGGGTTATATTCTGATAAAATGCAGATGGTCCTCAACTTATGATAGGGTTATATTCTGTCATAAAATGAAAATACTGTAAGTCAAAACTGGGCATTTTGTGGACATGATGGGACATGAAAACATAATACACAATATTCAATAAACACCGGCAGCACAATGTACTGTACAGTATCTATTATCTACCCAGTGATCGCATGGCTGGCTATCACCACTCAGCCTTGCAAGAGAGTGCTATAAGCCAAAGAGCTAGCCCAGAAAAAGGTCAAAATTCAAAATCTGAGGTACTGCTTTCAGACCATCAGCTCTCACACCATCTTAAAGTCTCAAAGTTGTGAATCAAACTTTCCTAAGTCAGGGACTGCCTGGAAATATCTAGCCCAGGAAATCAATCTGATGGACTACGACTTTAGGCTAAAATGCAAAGAGTATGACTAGAAATAAGGAAACCAGGCCAGCACAGTGGCTCACACCTGTAATCTTTGCACTTGGGAGTCCGAAGCAGGTGCATTGCCTGAGCTCACAGGGTCGAGACCAGTCTGAACCAGAGCAATACCCCATCTCTAAAAATAGCTGGGTGTTGTTGCAGGTGCCTGTAGTCCCAGCTACTCGGGAAGCTGAGGCAAGAGAATCGCTTGAGCCCAAGAGTTTGAGGTTGTTGTGAGCTATGAAGCCATGGCACTCTACCAAGAGCAACAAAGTAAAGCTCTGTCTCAAAAAAAGAAAAGAAGGGAAAGAAAGAAAGAAGGAAATTATCCAGCTTACAAGAAAACTGACCTGCATCTCATTTAACCTAAACCATGTACCACAACTGGAAAATTTACAGATATTTATAAAATGCCAAGAAGAAACAAAAAGGAAGGATAATGAAAGAAAAGAATTACTAAAAATTTATGTGGGAAGTAGAAGGGAGAATCTGGCCTGGGTATCCCACAGTCCCTGAGATGTTTCCAGGACTCTCAGAGAGAGAAGGGGAAGAGGACTCGTGTCTTACGGCATCTGCCATTTATGCGTCTACTCAGGGCTCTGGTATGTAGATAAACAGATCAGCCTTCCACACAGGAGCTGGGAGGCTGGTGAGTCCAAAGGAGGAATTGCAAA
Organism: Loris lydekkerianus; assembly: GCA_963574355.1. Classification (NCBI taxonomy): domain Eukaryota; kingdom Metazoa; phylum Chordata; class Mammalia; order Primates; family Lorisidae; genus Loris; species Loris lydekkerianus. The sequence goes on along the minus strand of CAUYPK010085357.1, from coordinate 29,812 downwards.
TATAAATACACTCATGAGAAAGATATGGAAACAGGACACTCCACAGAGCACCAGACCAACAGGGCAAGCATGGCTGGGCCATAAAAACCAAATGGTAGAAGAGGACTGAGATTTGTTTTCTGCATCTGAGGCATGTGAGACACTCAGATGACAACCACTCCAGCCTGACAATAAACATCCATCACACTTTCATTCCAGAAAACTTATACTGTGGCGTATAACCCTCAAATGTACTGTATCAATTTTGCATCTCATAAAGGCTAATGATGCTTTATTTTAGCCCGTGAAGCTAGTACTAAATCAGTTGTAACCTTAAAAAATTCTTTATCAGAACTCCAAGATGACAACCCAATGTTTGACCTCCATGTTCTAGGAACACTTCCAGACTAAATTATGCTGTATGGGCATCAGTTTAAGATACTAAAAAACCACATACCACATTGTCTAGTGCAAAGAGGGACAGAGAAAAGTGTTGAGAGATCTGAATTTGAACACACAGCCAGCTATAACTTTGGGGAGACGATTTGATTCTGGAGTTTCAAGATGCTTGCTTTGTAACAAAGAAGTGATATCTGCCTAGCCAGGACGGTCAGAGGGCTGTAATGAGAACAACAGGGCAGGAATCTCAAGAACTATGAGCCACTATTGGGGGGACCTTGTAGATGAATAAATTTGTCTGATCTTTTTAATACAAAATATACAATGAACAGTCACTAAATAAATATGTCGTATGTTTGAAAACAGTTTTGTTCTGGGTGTAATTTAAAAGCTCAATTGAAGGGAATAAGCCACCTGCTTATGAGACCCTGTAATTGCATCCATGTAGCATACTAGATGTGCCATTAAGACAAATGTGTTATAATTCTGGGTTCTGGCAGCAGCAGGTCATAAAGTGTTCTAAGTACCAATTATGTTACACCTCCTTTCCAGTTTGTGCAATAAATTTCTCTATTATTTGTTCATATTCCTTCAAAGCCATGAGTCAAGTTCACCATCCATTCACTCAATAGACATTTGCCAACTGTGCATAGGGCATTCTTTTGCTCTCCCCTCACACTGCAGGCAAGCTAGAATTCTCAAACATCCTCCCTTTGGGGACCCTGTTCTGTTTGGGAGACAAATGAAAATATATTACAGTCTAATTTTATTATTGACAAGTAGAAAGAGTGTGGCCATATCGTGCAAATGGCCCTTGGAAGGTTGCATGGGTAAATCTGAATTCAAGCAGAGTCAAGAAACAGGCCACTCCTGGATGCCAGAGCCTCATGTCCAAAGTCCCAGACCGGGACATATGACTGTCTATAACTGTGGTTCTCAACCTTCCTAATGCTGCAACCCTTTAAATACAGTTCCTGTGGGTCGCAACCCACAGGTTGAGAACTGCTGCTCTATAGATAAACTATGGCTTCAGTGGGTGATTTAATCCTCTACTTCAGCACTGGGGCACAATCAGCATGGGATTCTGGTGAGAATAGAGGAAAAAGGTAAACGGGATAAACCAAAAAGGAAGTCAGTAGAAAAGATGATGGTTACCTGGTATGGGAGTGGGGAGGTTGAAAAAAAAGTTAAACAGAAATCCAGACGGCTAAGTATGATGCATGAATGAAAGCAAAGAACTGAACCACCATCCCACATATATTTGATTTTTCCTGGGTGCCAGTGAGAATGATAAGGATTTTACACTTCCTGCTTCTATAGGAAGCTAATATTTATTCAGTACTTTATTTAGCATCATCTCATTTAACCCTAACAGCCATTCTGTGATGTATGCTATATGATGATCCTCATTTCGTAGGGGCAGACACTGAGGCTTAACACAGTCTTCCCCAGCTCACTTGGGTAATAAGCGCAGCCTCAAGGATTTGCACCTAGACATTTCCATCTCCAGAACTCAAATCTTTAACTATTATGCCTTCCATTAAGCAAGGGATGGCTTGGAATTACTCTCAACTACAGTGACATATCTCATGTAATTTTCAAAAATATATATATTAAAGCCAACATCAACAAAAAAATGAAGACTATCAAAATTAAATGTTTTGAAAGGGAACAGTGTGTTGTAGTCTGTAAGAAATGGGGACTGTTTATTTTTAAATCAGAGATTGAGTCATGTAATACTATATATACAAACTATATCTTCTACTATAAATTGCAGAGGGGAAGATAGAGTTGTAAATAAGAATCTATACAAAACAAAAAACACAAAATGGATTTTTTTTAAAAGGACAAGAAAAGGTAAAATTTTAATCCACTAATTGAGAGCAAGGGAGGAAAGAGCAGAAGGAAACTGAGCTGGACAATTTCAAGGACCCCGGCTCTGCACCATGCTCAGGCCTCTCCTCCAGATGTTGGCCTGATGTCTTGCCACACACACACACACATACGCACGCACGCACGCACACACACGTGCTCTGACGTCAAACCTGCAAAATAAAAACAACTACAGTTGCAGGTGACAGCAGGTGTGTGAAAACACAGGCTATTACAGAAGATGTTTTAAAGATTTCTGTCTACATACAGCTTCATACCAACACCAAGGCTTATATTTGAGAGCAGGTCTTAAAAACTCTACTGGACCTTGCAACAGGACACAGACTCCCCTAAGAAACACACCATCTCTCTGACTCCCTGCTCCACCCTCCTCCCCAGCCCTCTCCTATCCATCTCCTTCAATCCAGGCCTTTTCATCTCCAAACAAAGGTAGTTTAAAACCCATGTTTCATTTGGTTTAAAAATAAAATAGTAAAGGACAGCTGCTGGCATTCAGATCTTATTAAGAAATGTGCAGAAATAGCAAGATTTTATTTTTCTTCAAAATTATTAAGAGATCCCTTGGTTACTGTCATTTTCAAATTCAGTTCTAATCCCCCGTGTGCAAATTCAACTTGCTATGTGCATCCTGCAGGGTTTGGAGTGGAGAGAAGCCCCAGACAGGACTCCAGAACCTTCTACAGTCTGAATCCTTTGGGACATGCGGAAGGGTAGGGTGTTTGAAAATAAATGCTTCCATTTACATTTTTTTTTTCCCTTGAAAGTTACATTTGAGGGAGAGAAAGTGACCTGAATACAACCCTCTGTTCTATTTCCCAGATGTGAGAGTCAGTGCGTAATTCTCTATTCCAGTCTAAGGGCCATTGTTGCCAAACAAAAGTAGGAAGCTAATTTTCTAAGCAAGAGTTTAAGCTGCTATTTTTTATTTAAAACACAGCACCTTAAACAAAGAATGTGCTTAGTAGGACGTTGCTGACTTAAACTGGAAAATCCAAATGAGTTGGAAGGGGGGTGGAGGGCAACTTTTCCTTAGTTCAAGTCTATCTTAAATTCTTTACTGCCAGAAAATGTATTCCTTAAAAGTGAAACCTAAAAAGGGGATGGAAGAGAAAACATTTTGAAATTAAGGATTTAAATCTACACAAATTATATCCACATGTATAGCTAAGTACTGTGAAACAATTTTATTGATTTTCTGTAAGATCTATTCTAAAGAACATTCTGTCCCCCACTAGTATTTATCTGGTGAATTACCTTAGCAACAGAAGGAAAATAATTCCAGGTTAAAATGTCAGAAAAGGTGTGTAGGTGTTTGTCCCATTAGATACTATCAGAAGTGACAGAAGCTAGAAAGCACTTTTGAATGTGTACAGCATTCCTTGAAAAATGCCAAGATTTCCAAGAGAAATGCACAAAACCCCAGCATCAGTTGTACCCATAATGTACTAATTCAAAACTATTTTTTGTCCTCATCGTCCATTTTTTTAATTATTTTTTTAAGTTCAACATACAAATATCCATTGTATACCATTAACAATTAGAGAATTAAAGCTAATGTGACAACACAAAATATGAAATACATAGAAAGAATTCTTCAACTCTATATAAGCGGCTGCTTGACGCAATAAAGTTGAGTTCCTGCTTAAAAAAAAAAAAAATTATTCAGAAATATATAGTATTTCTACATGGAAAATTCTAATTATCACTGAAAATATAAAAAGACACATGGCTGTATATATTGCAAAATTGTTATTAATGATTTTATTTGTTTAGGTACTCCTTCTGTTATAACTGGAGTTATTGTCTTTCTAGAGATATCAATATACCACACAGCAAATTCAGTTTGCTCTTGGGGTTCAGGAGGATTGTAGCAAACAGCTGGCCCACTGGGGGGCACGCATATCTGATGTTGGGTGTTATTATATATGCAAGTACCTTCAGGCTTTCCTGTATATTCATAACAAGAGTAAACCAATAACACAATTTTGACAGTCAAAACTATTTTTTTAAAAACTGGACACTTGCATTTTGTAATTAATCTGTCCTCTATGGGTTTCCTACCCACTAGTGCTTCAGCTAATGTTATTTCAAACTTGCCATCCCGTGTGTGGCTTTGGGGTGGAAGAACAACGCTGACATTTGCAGGCCAGCAAGCAAGTCTTATAATTCAACGTGCCCTTTCCTAGTTGGTAAGAACGGGATCGCAGTGCAGTCAGGCCAGCCAATGATGCCATGCTTCTTAGCCTGGCCCTATTTTCTCTATAGCTACAGCCGTAGATAGTATTCAAGGATAAAAATACAAGCCAAGCTCCATTTCAAGTGTTAAACAAATCTTGCTTCCTAATGGATACGGATCTCTTTTCTCTATTCAAAGAGAAAGGTATTTTCCTCTGTCAAACACTGCTGGCCCACACATTCCCTTCTCTTGTTGCCTAGAGAGACAGTGATGGTGCTGGCCTGTGGCTTGAAGCAAAATGTAGATGTCCCATAAAACAGGAAGCTGCCACTGAGTCTTTCATAAAGAACTATTCATTCTCACTGCAGACAAGAACCAATATTAAAACTGAACACTCAACAATCAAGACATGTTTTAACAGGGGGCAATGCCTGTGGCTCAGTGGGTAGGGCGCCGGCCCCATATACCGAGGGTGGTAGTTCAAACTCGCCTCAGCCAAACTGCACCAACAATAACAAAAGTGTGGCGGGCACCTGTAGTCCCAGCTACTCGGAAGGCTGAGGCAAGAGAATCACCTAAGCCCAAGAGCTGGAGGTTGCTGTGACCTGTGACACCACGGCACTCTACGGAGGGCAACAAAGTGAGACTCTGTCTAAAAAAAAAAAAAAAAAAAAGACATGTTTTAACAGTTACCAAATAAAACCTCTACTCTTAGAAACTTTCTTCTAAAGTGCTTTTGGCCTCTGCACTTCTTTTCCTGATCCTCGGTTATTTGCAAAGCATAGAAAAACAGTCATTCTTCTCCAAAACGTACTAATGTATAAAGGCCCTGTTTCAATGGAGCAAAATCATCCTAACCACCCTTCTTAGTGATGGCATCACATTACATCACCTATGCATTACACCTGTGGTCCTTTAACTCACTGTTCATTATGTCGTAACCTGTACAAACAGATTCTAACTAAAGAGTTGCCCCTACGGCATATATTCTACAACTAATGAACCATTTCTCTAACTTCTGGATTCGAATTTACATTTGTTATGGTCATCGTAACTCTATTACTATTATTTGCAAGTTAAGGAATAAACTCTTAATCTCGTTTTTGGAATAAATAATTAAAATATTAAATTGTCTAAGCCAACTTCAGTGAGTCCTCCCAGTTCCACCAATTACTCCTCTTTGATGGAAACCATCATATCTCTACAGACTGAGAAGCTGCTCCTCTAACTGCACTAGCTGTGTTTAAGTCTAACACAGCCCTGCAGAAAAGTTGCAAAAGCTCAAGCGGCTTACCCTAAAAATTTCTTTCACTCAGAAGCCATTAGGAAGGCAAGAGAAAAGTTTAATTCTTTACATTTGAAAAAGCAATCTAACAGGTAAAACTCTGCTTCACTACGTTTTAATATTTTCACCCTGCAGATTGAATTCATGGCATCACCTTTACAAAACCAGATTGTTATGTTTTTACGACTGGTGTAACCAAGAATCCTAGCTCTTCCACAACAAACAGACATTCTGCCTGCAAGGAGACCTTTGATCATATGGACTACTTTTGCCCGCAGAACTGCAGAAAAGTCCAATTTCACTTTTCAAAATAATAGTCATTTACTCTGGCAAAAAACAAAACAAAACAAACAAAAAAACTTGAATCTGCCAAATTGCTATCTATTGGTTTGCAAGTATAAGTATATGAGTCTTTCTATGATTTCTTCTTAAGGAAGTGGGCCGTTTTCTCTTCAGTCAGAAAGTATAACCTTGACTAGCTCTACCTCCCCAACAGGTTGGGAGAGAGGTTACCATGTTGACAGGAACAATGCCATTGGTCCTCTTTACCCAAATGGCAGCCTCCCGCCTAGTGTCAGCAGGCTTGGCGTTTGCCTGCCGTATCAGGCTACTGGGAACACAAGTGAAGAAGGGAAATAGTGTGACTGAGCAGGCAGGTGAGGCTTTTGACTCAGAAGTAATCTGAGCATCAACATATAAAATATTAAAATACTTTATCCACGTTAACCTAATTGTCAAAACTATGCCAGTTTCTAGGAGATTTCTGTCCACACAACACACAGGCAAACAATCCAAACAAACAAAAAAAAAAGATAAATTGTGAAATTTTATTTGATAATTATATTACTATTTAATGTTTTACTCTACATTGGGGGTTCTGAGACCCTGCAAAAGCTTCTATCATGAAAGCTATTTCACAGAGGGAATGGGCTTAATTTTATAAAATAGAAATCCAATTTTATTTATGGCCTAAAATTAAATAAAACCTGGGATATTTCCTTCCCTTGCATACATAACAAAGATGCATGTGACTAGTGATGGGTAAGACGCAAGACCAAAAAAGGCTCTGCTTTCTTTTACAAGACATATGCTCTACCCAGACGCTGGCCCTTCTCCAGGACCTCATGTTCTCCCAGTCACTGTTAATGATTGACAAAGAACAAAAACCAGGGAGATGTATTATGAAATGCAAGGAAATGCAGTAAGCTTTCACAGCAAGGTTTCAATCAGACTAGTCCAAGACAAAATCATTAGAGACATCAATTAATGCTTATCCTGTGAAATCTATTAATATCCAAAGAAATCATAAATAAAAAGGAAAACACAAAGAATTTTTAATAAGAGTCAATGGCAAATCTTTAAAATAGTTTTTACATAAGGAAATAAGAAATAGTTACTAGGAAAAAAACTGTTTTCCACTTGTGACGGGCCACTATCACAAGATTGATCACATGATAAACTCCACTGGGCCCCAGGCCTCAGTTCCTTTCTTACATTATAATTTGTCTGCCTCGAAGACAAGCAACACTAATCAGATACATATACTAAAAAAAAGATGTGTGAGCACTCTAAGTGATTTTAAACTACTTAGAAGTCTGCTAAATTAAGAGTTCAGTACAAAGAACAAATCCAAAATAGGTCAAGTAACATAACCCAGTTGATCTAAGCAAGGCATCAATGTTAGTCCTTCACCAAAGGTGCTTGTTTATTCCCAAATACATAATGATTACATTTATGCCCAATTACTTGGTTTAGTGAATCTAATAAAAATTCTAGCTTTCCCTCCTACTCAGTATCTAATACATATCTCTCTCTAATTTAAAAAAAAATTTTTTTTGAGACAGAGTCTCACTCCGTCACCCTGGGTATAGTGCCGTGGTATAATTATAGCTCACAGCAATCTCAATCTCTTGGGCTTCAGCAGTCCTCCTGCTTCAGCCTCCTCAGTAGCTGGGACTCCAGGCGCCCACCACGACACCCAACTAGTAGAGATGGGGTCTCGCTGCTCAGGCTGGCCTCAAACACGTGAGCTCTAGCAATCCAACCACTTGGGCCTCCCAGAGTGGCTTATATGCATCAGCCACAGCTTGCCACCTCTAATACAATTTCTAAAGTACAAAATTAAAGGGTCAAGGAAGGGGAAGGGAGGGGGGAGGTTTTGGTGGAAGGAGGGTAATGGATGGGGCCACATCTATGGTGCATCTTAGAATGGGTACAGGCGATTGCACTAATGTACACAGCTATGATTTAACAATAAAAAAAAAAAAAATGACATAGAAGAATTTACATTTGAATCTATTCTCCAAATGCCCAATTTGAATTTTTTTAAAACCGGTGAATAATTCTGATAAAATTATCCTTATAAGAACATCTGGTAAGGCCTACCAATCTAAAATGAGCCATTCTGACAAGATGGGTATTAGCCCTGTCCCTTGACACTGATGCTGCACAGAAGCTCCCTTACCTAGTACAAGCTGCAGGCAATGTTACTTCAAATACTAGAGACTGTTCTTAGAGAGTCTCAAAAAGTTCCTAGGAATTTTCAAGGAATTGTTTACAATTCCAGGATTTTATCCTTTGCCTAAGTAATTTCACTTGTCCAAATACACTGTAATTTGCTTTCCATACATGAACGTAAAAGGACATGCCGTATATGCTCTGTATATGAGAATACATTCACAAAGTCGACTTGTACAGAGAATTTAGTATGTGCAGACACTATTCTAGAAGCTTTACTATACATTACTTAATTTAATCATCACAAGCCAATGAGGTGGATATCATTACGCCTCATTTTAGAAATTAAAATTTTGTGGCATTGGAACTGACATAATTCGCCCAATTCTCATAGTCAGGAAGCAACATGGTCAGAATTTGAATCTGATTCCAGAGCACAGATTTTTTTTTTTTTATTTCAAATTATTAAGAGGGTACAAATGTTACTGGTACATGGATAGCTTTTATAATGCTTATGTCAGGGCTATTAGTGTGCCCATCTCCCGAATAGTGTTCATTCTAACTGTCAGGAAGGTTTCACCCCTTCCCTCTTTCTCCCCCCTATCCCCCTCCCCCTTCTGGATTTCCAACGGCTTTTACTTCTCTGCGTGCCCATGGTGCCCACTGATGATCCAGATCATTAGACAGTACATGTGGTATCTGTTCTTCCATTCCTGAGATACTTCACTTAGGATAATGGTCTCCAGTTCCATCCAAATTGCTATGAAAGACATACCTCATTCCTTTTGATGGCTGAGTAGTTTTCCATTATATATATATACCCATTATATGTACATTATATATACATACCATATTTCGTTAACTACTCATAAATTGATAGGCACTTACATTGATTCCACATCTTTGCTATTATGAATTGTCCTGCAATAAATACTCAAGTGCAGGTGTCCTTTTGATAAAATGACTTCTTTTCCTTTGGGTAGATACCCAGTAGTGAGATTGCTGAATCAAATGATAAGTCCACATTAGGTCTTTGGGGAATATCTGTACTGTTTTCCAAAGAGGTTGTAATAATTTGCAGTCCCACCAACAGTATATAAACGTTCCTTTCTCTCTGCATCCAAACCAACATCTATAGTTTCTTTTTCTTTTTTTTTTTTTTTTTGACTTTTTAATAGCAGCCATTCTGCCAGGGGTAAGGTGATATCTCATTGTGGTTTTAATTTGCATTTCCCTGATGACTAGCAATGTTGGGGATTTTTTTCATATGTTTGCTGGCCATTTGTCTATTTTCTTTTGAAAAGCTTCTATTCATATTTTTGCCCACTCTCTAATATGGTGGTTTGTTTTTTTCTTGCTGATTGAGTTCTTTGTAGATTCTGTGTATTAGCCCTTTCTTAGATGTACAGCTTGCAAATATTTGCTTCCATTGTAGAGGTTATCTATTTGCTCTGTTGATTATTTCCTCTACTGCTCAGAATCATTTTAATTTAATCAAGTCCTATTTATTTGTTTTTTGCTGTTGGTGCGATTCCCAGAGAACAGATTTTTAACAACACTGGAATTGTTTTCCTATAGAAAAGAGTATTATTATTAAGAGGAACTTTTCTAGTTTTTCTCTCATGAAAATATGTATGTCATATACAAATGCTGGCAGAAGGGTCAGAAAAGATCTCTAGCCTCTTGGTGATATAAATCCACCTGTTATAAGGACAGAGATAAATCAAAGATCATGACAGCTACAGGCTCGGTGAACAAAAATGCATCTTCAAATACAATAGCAACGAAAACACCAATAAGAAGATCCCTGACAATTTAGAGTTTAACCCAGTTCTCCAAATTTTTGTTGTTTTTAGAACAGGGTATCTTTCTGTCACCTGGGCTAGACTGCAGTAGCATCATCATAGTTCACTGTAACCTCAAACTCCCAGGCTCAAGTGATTCTCCTGCCTCAGCCTCCTGAGTAGCTGAGGCTATAGGTACATACCACCATGCCTGCATAATTTTTCTATTTTTGGTAGAGGTGGGGTCTCACTCTTGCTCAGGCTGGTCTCAGACTCCTGCCTTCAAGCAATCCTCCCACCTTATCCTCCTGAAGTGCTAGGATTATAGGCATGAGCCACTATAACTGGCTCCACATTTATTTGATATGTATTTCTTTCTTTTTTTTTTTTTTTTCGCTTTTTAAATCATGTATTTGGCTGTCCAACACCTCACTCTGAATACCAGTATTTTCCAGTAAATCATAAAGGAGGATTATCTGTCAACTCCAAAGGTGAAATTAAACCAAGATGCACAAGCAGAAAAGAAAATCAATTTTCTCCAGGTTATTCACCTTTATCATTCCTTCAGAATGGAAACTAAGCAAAAGAATTGCTCTGTTCTTTCAGACGACCTGGCCGGTTGCTGGCGTGATTAGGTCGATCAAACACACGCAGCCATTTGCCAGTTTTCCTCTGTTTTTGTCCTCCTTTTGGGGTCCAGAAGTCCGTTGCTGGCTCCCTGTATCCTCAAATGGATGATCATAGGCAGATCCCACCAGCCAGAGATGCCTGGAGTCTTGTCTCCCCAGACTCGCTGTACCCAGTTACAGGGAAGCTGTTACTTGGCCTATTTGATAATGTATTTCTATCAGCAAAAATAATCTTTAGCATACATGCTCAACATGGAAAATTGTATGCACGCATTACTGTCAATTCACAGATTAAACATTAGGAAATATTAATTTATTTCTAAATTTTGGTGTGAAAAAGAAATTTAGCATGTGGGTAACATGAATTCCATCTTGGAAGCCCTTAGCTTAAGCCATTCATTTATAGTAATAAAGTTCCATGACCTTTAACAATTTACAATATTATAGGGGCATAACTTCAACTACTGCAGGCAGAAATCTGCTATGCCGAGCAGATTGCCAGGCCAGAGAAAGAGCCTCCTGCCTGGCCTCCACCTGCCTCTCCATAAGATTTTAAGCTCTGTACTCAGAGGCTTGAGTATATTGACTGGTGAAAATCCATAAAAGCTTTGTGTCTTTGTCAAAATGGAACCTCCTTCCAAAAAATAAACACCTTCCAATATTATAGTTAGAAATTTAAAAAATCCAAGGGGCTTAAGAAATGAATTTCCTTAGCCAAAAAACATTGTAGATAAGATACACACAGATATATACAAAATATATCATATATAGGGACATATATATGATATAATGCATGATACATATATATAACAACATATCATATATCACAGACAAGTATACATGAGATTGGAAGGGTGTTTTCTAGGACCTTCAAGTGTCACTGTTGGAATTCCTCACACATGAGCAAAGGGCTCAGCACACAGCAGATACTCAAGAAGTATTTGTTGAATGAATGAAGGGCATATCCTAAGGTCTTTCAAGTTTCACTCTTATAACTCCCCCATGTTCCCATATGCCTTTGCTGGGTCTTTGGGATTCAGAGTGAACCAAAAAACACAACCCCCATCCTCAGGGAGGCCTCCCCTCCTTTACAGGCAGCACTCGGTTCCACACAGCAAAGCACAGTGTGCAGCACGCAGGCCTAGCTCCGTGCTAGACTGAACTTGCGACTTCCCTCATCCAAAGTCTTACAAAGTAAGAACCATCTCTAAGAGCCCAGGAGACTTTTAGTATAACCTGGAGTGACAGAAAGAAATGGAGAACCGCTCTGACTGTGACTTACTTATGGCCCTATAATTCTGTTTACAAAAATCATGCCCCTTCACCTCGATGAGTAAAGGGGCATGATTTCACTTAATCTTGACTTAATCTTATCCATGATCAAATTTCAGCCAATCTATTACTTGCAAGTAGAATTTATCAGGAAGCAGAAACTCTTAAAAATAGCATCACCCAACCACAAAAGTAAGGTCATGAGAAGGATACAGAAAAACAGTAATAACATATGTTGTGTTCATCGATTAGAAAGAGCAACATCTCTGTATGTCCAATATAATTATATAATTTTGTAATCACCATTAAAAGCATCTAGTGAGCAATTTAGCTTTGTGCCTAGTATGGCCTTAAATAAAGCATCTATAGGTCTGTTTACAAATAGATTCATAATAATTGGTATTAAGTGTCCCTTCAGTCTTTAGTAACTCTAAAAGTTAGTTCAGGTATAATACGAATGCTCCCAGTGACACTAACATTTTTAAGATGTCAATATGTTGGTTACATTTCCCACATGGTCACATTTCCTCTAAGTGTTTTACAGAGTTGGCAACGTGATCTTCTTTTTCCAATGACCCTACCTATTTAGAAACAGGGCAGCAATGTTCCCTTCTCACAGCAAGAAAATTTGCCAAGGGAAGAGGAGCCACAGCCCGAAGCAGCTGGATCAAGAGTCTGCCATAAAGAAACTGTCCTCCTCTCCTTGGACAGAGCTCTTCTTCCATCTGCCCCGCACCTGCTGGGACAGGGTAGCATCAACCAGCCCACAGTTGGGTGACTCTACACTTCAGGGAGCCTGACCACATCAGAGTCAGGCTCAGGTGAGAGGTGGGCAGGAAAATCTACCCAGGGAAAGAGTAAAGCGTAAGGCCCATTCTGAACTCAACACAGAGAAGAGAATCTGAACTGTCTGGGGAATACCCACCTTCCAGTTGAGAACTGCCCAAGACAGTCCACCCCAGAGGCAACTCCAGATGGGTCAGAGCCAGCACGAGCTCCTCGTCCAACGCAGGCAGGGCTCCCACCATCAGGGCAAAGGGGGTCAGCAGAGTCTGATGGCTGCAGGCCGTGAGGCGGTCAGCCTGGGTCACCAGCAAACGGGCCAGCCTGCACGCCATGTTGTCCACATAGGTCACCGAGCCGGAGCCCATGGTCACTGGGGAATAGCCTTCTGAGCAGAGGCACACGGACACTGTCACCGTCTCCTGAAGCCCATGGCCTGACAAGAAGACAGTGAACAGTTCACCCCACGTCTGCAGGAGGTGCTCCCCCAGGGGCCCAACGTGCCAGCTCAGCCACACTGCTGAAGCAGACAGCACGCCCAGGAGGACAGGGCAGAGAGGAAGCTGCCCATTATCTTCACACACTATACCTGACCCCCAAGTTCTTTCAGCAACTTCCAGTTTTAAGTGTAAGTGTTTGGAAGTTTAAGTTTTAAAAAAGTGTTTGTAAGTGTAGAGCACTTCAGTGTCTCTTCTCCTACCCTTACCAAACCCTGCTATCTGCCATACCTTCACCTTTCACTTCTACACCCACCCCGAATTCACGTTTGTCATCTGAAAGGGCTTTTCTCTTTTCTGCTCTGCCATTTCCTCCTGAGTCATGCATCTTTATATATTTGTCTAAGTGATAGGTTTACAAGATAGCATCACAAAAGTATATAGGTTACTCTAATTCCACAGAGTTTTTTTGAGTGTGAGTTAGAGCGGGTGAAGTCTCCTCAACAGAAAAGAAAAAAAATATGTATTTTTTTTATGAATATATATATACACACACACACACACACACACACACACACATACAGTAGAACCTCCATAGTTGACCACGTCCCTCCATTGCCCACCTCCTTAAGGTGACCTAATTTTCATAGACCGGACATGCACCACAGGTACATATCAGTACAGCAGGCCTAGTTCCTTATGTTGATCACCTCTGTATGTTGACCAGTTTTTTATAGTCCCTTGTGCGGTCAACATGCAGAGGTTCTATTGTATGAGTGTGTACACACACACACACACATACACGTATGTATATGATGTTTAGTGCACCCCTCCTTCCCACACCAGCCTCTCTGTCTTCAGGTGTTCTTAACACTTCTGAGCGTGGTCACCCAACCCCGCTATCTATTCCTCCCGACACTCCTTCCTTCTCATTGCCCCACTCTCCCATTTTGCTAAGGTTGATTCACTCCTACTCACGTATATTTTTGTGCTGCCCTTGGCAGAATTTCCAAGAATTAGTGGTACCAAACCACTACAATTATGATCACCATGGCTGGTCAAAGAAGAGTTACTCAGCTACTACCAGTCCACAGCACTCTCTTGCCCCCAAGCAAATGGCTAATGGGTACAAGTCATTCCCACTCTGTTTTATTCTGTGTTGTAGGCCTTCAAGGAATAAGAGCATTCAAAGTTTACTAAAAGAGAACTTCTGCCATTTTGACATTGACTCCTTTAAGAGTAGCTCAACGGTACAAGCACAGAATGCAGCCACCTCCTACTAAACTAAACATGCCCAATGCATACTACCTAAATCTGTTACAGAAATTTCTGAAAGGTTTCCCTGGTAAACCTATAACCAGAGAAATTTAAGGTTTAGGAATAGAGACCATTCCCTGCCTCTAGGGCAGTGATTTTCAACCAGATTGCGAGGAGAGGATCTTAGAGGTGCTGCAAAAACTTTTAAAGATCATTAATTAAATTATTTTTGAAAGAAGTTCAAGGCACAGTAATATATTCTTTATTTCACTTTTTTTTTCTTTTTTACCAACATAATTTAAGTGTGCTGTGGAAATTTAACTATAGGTTCAAGTGTGCCATGAGATTAAAAAAAAAAAAAAAAGTTGAAAAACACTGATCCAGGGACTCTGTTAAAATAAAGGTAAGAAACTTCACTTTTAAGTAGGTCACCACATGACATATAATCTAAAAGATTTCTTTAACATAAGGAGCATTTGCAAGTAAAGAAAAAAATGTAATAAAAAGTTTTGAAATTAGAAGTGGCACAGTCATTATTATTTTTATCCTTTCACTATAAGAGACGTGATAAAAGAGAAAATCAAGAAAACAGGGGAACACTTCAGGCAGTTAAGTTTAGGAGCACTCGGCCTTCCAGAGCGCTAGGATTACAGGCGTGGGCCACGGCGCCCAGCCTCTGAGCTCTTTTAAATGCACAGCCTATCCCCCAACACTCTGAGAAGGGTTGGTACTTCACAATGACACATTAACAGGCCACACGGATGTGTCCTCTGTCACCATGGTATTTAAAGAAGACAACAGAGAGAATGACAGGTTTCAAAATGTGACTATTTTAAAGCTGGGGAAAGAAAGTTCTGGAGTCTGGGATCTCACAAGGCAGATTCTGGACAGAGGACCAAGGGAAGAGTTGCAGCAACCAAAGGCAGCAAGCAGAGGAAAGGCTGACCCGAGGCTGCCAGGCTGCCCGCAGAGGAAGGGGGAAGGAGGAAGGGACAATGGAGACAACCTTTGTCAATGTCAGTTCTTCCTGAAGCAGCCCTGGCAATGGGCCTGAGATGACAGGAGGTGACACTTAGTATGCAGTGTTTCCTCCACTTGACTGCATCCAAAGCACACCCAACCCTACGAGATGGGTGTAGCCCGCAGGATGGGCCTGCTGGGGCAAGTCACAGCTCCCAGTGAAGCTGCAGACACAGATGGAAGGGCCTCATGTGTGCAATAATGCAGTGTGAGTGTTCTTCCTGACACACACACCCCAGAGGCACACAGACATGGGCACCTACACGCCCCTAGCCCTGAAGCACTGTTTTCCTTTTTCTCCTAATTCTCCCCCTGGCCCATCTCCCTGGAGGGAAGATGCTTGCCGACGTACCTGGAATGCTGCATTGGAGAACATTATCCTTGACGCGTTCTGCAATCACGATGTGTCGCTGATGAGATCCATCGTAAATAAAGTAAAACTCGGCATCTTCAGGAAGATAAACATTCTTGTCAAACTTCGCATAGACTGTCATCTGTCCCTGAAAAATGAATAAGCCGAGGCATTGTCACACTTCCTTGTCCTCATTTTAAGAAACCCCAATGAAAAGGGCTCGAGCCCCAGACAGGGTCATTTGCAGTACTCACTTCATGTGGCTGAGCTCAAATGTCACGAACCCTTCTTTCCAACAATAACACTTTTGACATTAGGGAAGATGCTTCCTGATACAGTTAAGTATGAGGATCAAAGCTGGTTTGTTCTGTTTTCAGAGTTGACTAGATGTGTGAGTGCGATACTTCATTGCCTTTTACTTTATTTGACTCCTAGCAGCCAAGCATCATTGCTTGTTTTAATTCCTATCCCATCCTGTACCTGAAATACCACTGTTATACCACAAAGGTTCAAGATAATTATTGTTAGCTCTGGCCTCACCCTGTACTAGATCACAGTCAGTTGTAAAACCTTAAATATTCACAAACCTTGCCAAATAAATCAAACTACTTCTTCCCACGCCTTCTGGGACACTTCCATTTGCAATTTGTCTTCTCTGAGGGGTTTCCAAGTTCTTTTTCTTACCTGGGCTGGCCTCACACTTTCTGTTAAGAGCTTCTCTTTGGCACAAAGCCCTACAAAGTGCCCTGGTCCCAAGGTACATTCTGAGGACACATGTCAAAGGAAGCAGGGCAGCAGGCTAGGGCTCTAGAGTATATTATTACCCAGGGCTTTGTGGAAGGGCTGCCTTAGGAGTGTCGCACCCCAGGGAGCCACAGCCAAGGTCCAGCCTGCCAGATCCAGGTTGTCTCAGGACCCTGGAGGCTTCCAGGGATTCAGGATCCTCCCTCACACTCAAAAAAGCAGTACAACATGGGGTCTCCCAGGAGAGGGTGCATTCCGCCCAGCCTGTGGGAGTGGCAGGGAAATGGAAACCAGGGGCTGGAAAGGGTCAACCACTTTGGAGGTCCTCCAGAGATGCTTGGCCCAGCGTGGAGAAGCATCTGGGCTCTGTGCATGCTCAACAAAAAACAGACCCGCTCTCTAAGATATCTCCGCCCTGACAGGGGTGGAAAGTGAACAGAGGGACGTCTATGCAGGTTCCTCAACATCTGTTTGCATTTGATCACTATCATCCCAGAAGACACTAAGAGTTAGGCCAATCGGGGTCAAAATCAATGCAGGGCTCCTTTTACCAACAGGTACATAGTCAGAGAATCTAAACTTTTTTTAATTTAAAAAAGAACAAAACTGTTTTCCTAGTGGTTTGCAATTCACCACACACATATAAAGTGATCCGAAATTATGAATCGATATAAATGCAAATAGTGGAGTTCTGAAAAATCACCAGTTTACCATTTTGAACAGTCCAGACTACAGGAGTATTCCTGTGTACACACACTCTCATACACACATACAAATGTAATCAATAGAATGTAACATGCCAAGAAAAATCTACCATACAATAGCTTCCAAAAAAGTTCAGGAAGGAGATATGAAAAGCAAAAAACAATAACAAATGTCTGACATTACTGAGAGAGGAAACTTAGACGAAATTCCATTTCCTAAAAAAGGAAGAACAGCTTGCTTTCCTCAAGTTCCTGGTTACTAAAAGGACTGTTAACTATCCACAGATAGAATCTGACCTGACCTACTGGTGATTTTCTTTTTAAATAAAAAACTAAATTATATAAATAAAGCCAAGATTTTCACAGATCACAAGGATATCTAATCTGCATCTATTCAAAACAACGATCACATTACTATTTTATTTGGTTGGGTGAATAAGGACTAAAGCTAAGGAAAGAGTTTAATTGCAACCCCTTCCAGAGCAATACAACCCCAAATGGTATAGTCTCACCATTCAGAACGCCTCCCTTTCAAACCAGGCCACGCCTTCCACTGGTAAAGTAGATAACAATCACGTGAGAAATAAGACCCACCCACCTGCTAAAGAGAGACACCCAGAAGTCCTAACACTAAGAACAGAATCCAGCAATAAATGGAGACACAAGAAAGACATGGTCATGAAATGTTATAGGAGAGGAAGGGAAGGGGTGATATGGAACCCAACAGAGAGACCTGATTAGACAGAAGGGGGTGCAAGACAAGGAAAGAAAATACGAAGATCATAAAACAAAAACATTTTCATTCAGAAGAGCTAAAGCTCACAGGAGATATTTAGATAAAGCTACTGAGGAGATGGGGGAAGAATGGGCTTCCAAAAGATTGCATTGAGGACCAAGCACAGCATAATAACCAGCCACACGTGGCAATTCTGGAGGTAAGTTTAGGGTTTGTCTAATCACAGGGGCCACCGAAAATCTGCTCCTCTTCGTAAAAGGCCACTAATTTCATAGGCGGCGAAGAGAAACTCCTATTACAGAATTCTAGCGTGCCCGTTCACTTCTCCATCTGGAGTCAACTGGATGCTGTGGGCAACTGAAGACTGCAAACGTCCCTAAATGAAGGTGTTGGCATGAATATCAGAGTTACACAACAGGGGTGTGTTATGACCTTTCTATCAACTCATGGTATCCCAAGTAAAAAGCACTCAAATGTTTCACTGTAACTTCTAGAAACAGTCAGAGGCTTGCTGGACAAAATTATCTCCCTGAATTGATCTCTGTATATAATATACTCCAATCAAATCCAAATTTAACTTTTTCAAGTGAAACTCAACAAGCTCATTCTAAAGTTCACACAGAGGAGTACATTCCCAGGACTAGAAACAAAAGTTTTGAGAGTGAATAATGTTTGTGCTGTGGGGAAGAGCTAGAGCGTCCCCTCCACCAGGCAAAACATAAAATAAAGCCAGAGTCACTTAAACATGGGATAGCAGCATAAAGACCGACCACAAAAGGACGGAGTCTGAGACAGACACATGTACCCATGGAAATAATGTAATAAAGGTGGTATTTCAGATCAGCAGGAACAGAATGGTCTATTCCGAACTGGCTTTAGAACAACAGCTATCTATTAGGGATAAGACATGCTCCTATCAAATAATTAAATTTGCAATTAATTCAATATGCAACATAAATATCCATTAAAAGCACAAAATTAGAAGACTGCTTAAAAGTTTTCATTTACTAAACAAACAACAATTAAAAGACATCTAGATTACATCAACACTGATATTCTCTAAATTATTAACCTTTCTAAAACTTTTTTTTTTTCTTGTTTGCGAACAGAGTCTCAGTTTGCCGCCTTGGTAGAGTGCCATGGCATCACAGCTCACAGTAATCTCAAACTCTTGGACTCAAGCAAACCTCCTGCCTCAGCCTCTGGAGTAGTTGGGACTATAGGCACTCACCACAGCACCTGGCTATTTTTTAGAGACAGGGTCTCATTCTTGTTCAGGCTGGTCTCGAACTCCTGAGCTCAAGGAAATCCACCCAACTCAGCCTCCCAAAGTGCTAGGATTACAGGCGTGAGTCATGGTGCCCTGCCTTAAAATTTTTCCTATGTTTTGTTCATATGCCCAAATCATTGCACAGGTATACTGTGACATAACTACACACAGTAGCTAGTTTTTCCACATTGTTATTGATAAAATCTTTGGCACCCTTTTTAACTGCATTCCATCAAGTGGTTAACGTTCCCTAATTCCATGATTACCAGTACTTAAATATTCTCCTATTTTTGTACATGAAGTATACCGCTAACTTTATAACATTAGAAACAATGCAATAATAAACGTTTTCATGTACACTTTTCATGCTGTTACTATTTTAGAATACAATTCCAGAAATGAGCCCATGAACGTAAACAAATTGTCACAAACAAACTGCTTTCCAAAAATGTTATATCAACTTTATTGCCACGTGTGCTGGTCAAGTGCATCCTTTTCACCCCATCCTTGCCAAAACTATCTTTGGAATTATTTCCTGTGTTAATAGATAATAAATAGCTCCTCACTGACTCAGTTCATATTTTTTTCCATTGCCACTGAAATCACTGCTCTCTTTTATAAAAGCCTATTACTAAATGGTGCTTTGTCAGTGACCAAATAAAATTTCAATTTAAAGAATTCTACTCTTTCCTCTTCTTTAAATATTTTAACATCTGCTTTAATTTACAAGTTTTGCCTTTGGCAGGTCAAAATTTTCACTTTCCTAAGTGAGCCAGTTGGAACCTTTCAATATTGTTCACCAAATTTGGTGAAGTGTATCGCCTCTTACCTACTCGTACCCAAATTAAAAAAAAAAAAAACCTCTAAAACACTCCAATAAAACTTCTACAAGTAACATGGAAAACAGGAATAGCAAATGTAGAACAGAAAAGCTGAACTGGCCAGGTGCAGCAGCAGATCACACCTATAATCCTAACACTCTAGGAGGCCAAGGGGGAAGGATCACTTGAGCCTAGGAGTTCAAGAGCAGCCTGAACAAGAGTGAAACCCTGACTCTACTAAAATAGAAAACATAGCAGGGCATTGAGGCAGGACGGTCCCAGCTGAGGCTTAGGCAGGGGGATCCCTTAAACCCAGGAGTCTGAGCTTGCTGTGAGCTAGGCTGAGGTCGCAGCACTGTAGCTTAGGCAACAGAATGAGACTCTGTCTGAAAAAAAAAAAAATAATAATAATAATAATAATAAATTAAATTAAAATTTAAAAGAAAAGGGTGGCGCCTGTGGCTCAAGGAGTAGGGCACCAGCCCCATATACTGGACATGGCGGGTTCAAACCCAGCCCCAGCCAAAAACTGCAAAAAAAAAAAAAAATTAAAAGAAAAAAATCTATTAATACTAAATAGATTTCAATATATGCCAGCACAAAAATAAATTAAACCATTTTTTTTTTTTTTTTACCATCAAGCATCCCTCTACCTAGGAAAATTCTACTTGTAAAACTCATCAATAATCAATAATTCTCACAGACTAAGACCAAGACTTTGTGACATATATGGATGTCTTCCCCAAATTCAAAAAAGTATTAAATGTTTTCATCACCTAAACTATCTCACCGAACTCTCTTACTCCAGTCAGGTGATAAAAGTGAAAATGGTTGCCAGCACTAATTTGCACGTTCTAAAGATTTTTCATTGATCTAGGTCTCCAATCCCTGAGTAACTGAATAGCTGTATTAGCCTAATCACTGGGCATTCTGATACTAGCGTATTCAGCTCCTTCCTCCCTTTCTTCCCTCTCACCCTCTAAACAATACATGTGCATATGATTATAGTTTGTTAACAACAATGCTATTTCCTGAACAATAACTTTACCTGGTTTCTAAAATATCTAGCATGAGTAGGCAATAAACAAGTATCTTATTTTCAAATTCTGACAATGAGAATCAAGTGGCACATCTTTTTATAGTAGGGTTTCTTTATCTAGGGCCATGGGAAGAGTCTGGAAGTAAATTGCAGATAATCTGAGAACCTCTCAAAATTATTAGCAAAACTGTTTTTTTGTGTGTGTGTGTACGTCTGCCCATTTTCTGAGAAAAAGTTTATAGCTTTTCGTTTATAAACTCTAGTTGTTACAGTAACAAGCAAAAATGAGAACTCAGTAAGTGCTTTTTAATAGTAGTGATCACCTTTTATATGACAGTAAGATATGTTCTAATCTTTTCCAAGGTATTCTAGTATTATACACAGCCTTTAAATGGACATGATTTAGGGATAAAAGCATCATAAAAGTAAATATGATAAATACCATAAAGAAAGTTTAATATGTGCCATGAAAATCATCGTGCTACTATAAATACAGTGCTCTAAGTGAGCTATTGGATTTGAGTCTTTATTTTCAATATTTGAAACTTGCCTTCTTTATAATAACAAAAATTCCAAAGGATATAAAAGAACTGAATTTTACACAATTAAAATCATTTACTAAAAGAAATTATTACCATCAATTAAATGTATATATTAATATTTATAAAAGATACTCGTTATTCAAACTTGTGCGTTAAACCTAGGAATTCAAAAACTATAAACACGCGAATCAAAATATCTTGATGACTTTCACAAAATAAAACTGAAATGGCTTTTGTTTCTGTAACACAGAGAATAAAGTAAAAAACAATTTGTGACGGAAATCAGTAAATGCCTGCAGATTCCTCCAAAGACAAGAAGCAGGCTTTCACCAGGTGCAGTGACTCACATCTGTAATCCCAACTGCTTGAGTCGTGAGGCAGGAGGTTTGCTGGAAACCAGGACTTCAAGAGTAGCCCAGGGTGATAGAGCAAGACCTTGCCCCGAAACAAACAAACAAAACAAAGCAAAACAAAACAAAAAAACACAGGAGCAAGCTTTTTAAAGTTCCTTATTGTGTTTCTTTTTCAAATCCCTAACTAACAAACTGCATGAAAACTTAGAACTTCAAAGGCTATGTTAACCAGTGTGATAAAAATATTTCAAATGGTATATAAAACCAGCACATTGTACCCCGTAATTGCATGAATGTACACAGCTATGATTTAAAATAATAATAATAATAAAAGAAAATTTAGAACTCCTAGAAGTTGAAAATCAATAGCTGACACTTTAAGCAGATATTAGTGGGAAATGTACTGGTTTTGGTATAAAAAAACTTAAATTATAAACTCTACTCTTCCATTATCCTGATCATCCTTAAGGAATAAAGGCCCTGCACTTGGTCCCCAAATAATCAAATACATAAAGAATGAAGCAACATGCAGCTTAATAGTTGGACACAGGTTGGAGTTTTAGTCAATAATCAACTAGCATCATGGGGACAGCAACCCACCCAGCTCTGTGTTGATGAAAATCTAGCACAGCGGTTCTCAACCTGTGAGTCCCGACCCCTTTGTAACAATGAAAATACCTTGCGGCATTAGGAAGGTTGAGAACCACTTATCTAGGAACTCCCTAAGGAAAGAGTCTAGCCGGAGGGATACCAAAACCGTGTTGTCATATACGGAACAATTGAAGGAACTAGGACTGTTTTTTCTAAGAAGAGAAAATGCATGGGTAAATAGTCACTCAAACTGCAAACATCTGAGGGTCTGTCATGCAGACCAGGGATTAGACATGTTCTGCCAGCCCCAGGGGAAGAACCCAGAACAATACAGGGGAAGACAGGGCACAGAGTTCAGCTCCACAGGGAGAGCCCTTTAAAGATCAGAGACGTCCAAAGATGACAGGGATACCAGCTCAGGAGAATAAGCACCAGAGTGTGTTCATTTGTTTTCTATCTTATTTGTTCTGGGGTGGGAGGCCAAAATAACTTAAAGACCTATCTAGTCTCCAGAGTCTAGAATCTATAATATCTGGCGTAGAATTCTAGATTAACTACTTCTACGTTTTAAAAATGAGTGCATCTAGATGTGCTTTATTTTTAAATTAATTTCTCCCTTATACTTTTGCTACGGCTCATTGTTCTAATTCCTTGGGTCGATGCTTATTTTTATTCTCTGTGTTAATGGTCTTCAAACTGAGATCAGGGGAGCCCTAAGTTATAACGGAAGGATGTTGGAGTTCACAAACATTTCATTTAAATTTCATTTTGGGCCACATGTGGTGGTGCAGCATGCCTACAGACCAGCACTTTGGGAGGCCAAAGTGGGAGGATCACATGAGGCCAGGAGTTCAAGACCAGCCAGGGCAATATAGTGAGACCCATCTCTATAAACAAACAAAAAAATTAGCCAGGCATGTGGCACACGCTTGTGACCAACTACTCAGAAGGCAGAGCCAGGAGATCACTTGCGCCCAGGAGCATGAGGTTGAAGTGAGTGATGATCACACCAGTACACTCTAGCCCAGGTGACCCTGCCTCTAAAAAAAAAAAAAAAAAAAAAAAAAAAAACTAACAAACTTCATTTTGGAAATAAGTTTCTAATTAGTTTAAAATCTGAAAAGATTGTCACTCACTCAAACATACTATTTACTAAATTTTCAGACACTGGAGAGGACCTGAACTGCCAGGCTAAGTCATTGTCCCCCTCAACAGGGAGATACAGTAAGTGCAAAAAACACGTTTATAAAAGAGTTTAAATACTAAAGTCTCCCGTAAGACTTATTTGGGGAAAAAAGGTTTCTTCTACAAGTAAAGGGCTCCACATCATCTGCTTTGGATCTCTAAAGCTCTAAGATCCTCTCTGATGTCCCATGGAAAGACAACAAAGTCCTATTAGTGACCAAAGTCATTAATGGTCTAAAAAAATTCCTCGAAGGCCTTTTTATCATTCTCATGTCCCAAACAAGCTTTACAATTGCAACACAGTACCAACAATTCATCTCAGGTTGAACCCATGCAGACAGTAACCTCCCACGGTTATTATTTAACACTAGAAGTCTACAAATTTATGTCAAACCAAGTACTGTCTGAAGGTCGGTGTGGGTCAGCTGACAGCATTGAACATGCCAAACTGAGCCAAGACTATCAGGAATACAAAGAACTCCAACTCTCCATGAATTGATCATTCCCGGGCAAAGAACAGTGGCACAACCACCGATTCTTACTTCAAGGTAGATCACTGAGCCCTGAGTTCCCAGGGCGTCCATCCTCCTCGTACAGGGCATAAAAGGGCAGGGCAGTGGCCTCTGCCCCTCTCATCTGACAGCATCTGCCAGACACTCCTTCTACCCTCCATGTGTGCACATAAACACACACACACACACACCCCAGCCATGGGAGAATTGTCTTTCATGAAACCAGTCCCGGGTACCAGAAAAGTTGGGGATGGCTGCATTACAAGGAATCAAGATTGAAAACTGAACAGGGCCAGTGTTAACAGAATAAATTTTACCAACTATCAATGAAGTGAAAGAAAACCCAGCAGCACAAAAGAGGATGGAAGATGATCTTGAACACAGAGAGGACCTAGAAATTTCAGATGGTAGTAAGTTCAGGAAAGCTGCTGAAGATGAGCTCGCACTGCCTGAGGCTGCAGGGCAGGGCACAGAACAGGGAAGGTCATTGGCACCTTGTTTCCTGCCTTAGGCAGAGCCTGCTGGGGGATTCTGTTCAATATCAGGGGCACTGTGTTTTAGCGGGATGTTGAGAGCAACCCCACGTCGTGTGAAGAAAGACTGTTGAAAATTGGGGTTTATTCTAACAAAGAAAATACTTAGTGAGGGGATATGAAAGCTGTTCTCAAACGTCTGAAGGATTATGTCCAAGGGAGCAGAGTTACTATTTAACATCTCAGAGCACAGAAATAGAAACAAGGGAGGGAGTTACCTGAAGGAGATTTTAGGCCGTAATTAAAAATTATTTTATAATAAAGTAGATCTGGACTCTCTTCCTCTTGGCGTAAAGAGGGTCCTCTCCACTATTAGAAGTGCCTCCAGATGGCCACCTGTTCCTGCAGTCAAAGGGAATTCCTAAACCAAGACTCCACAATGAAAACGGTTGTTCAAACTCATACACACTTGACTACAAAGGCACAAAGTAAACGTGAACACAAAAGATTATTTCATGTTTGCCTCGCTATGTCTGGGCAAAGAAGCAAACTTCCCATGAAGATCACTTTAACGTTTTGTTTTGTTTTTTAAGACAGAGCCTCAAGCTGTTACCCTGGGTAGAGTGCGGTGGTATCACAGCTCACAGCAACCTCCAACTCCTGGGCTCAAGCAATTCTCCTGCCTCGGCCTCCCAAGTAGCTAGGACTACAGGTGCCTGCTACAATACTTGGCTATATTTTGGTTGCAGCCATCATTGTTTGGTGGGTCCAGGCTGGATTCGAACCTGCCAGCTCAGGTGTATGTGGCTGGAACATTTTTTTCTTTATATGTTTCCAAGAGATTGTTCCATCTTCTTGGTATTGCCATACTCCTGGCTTCTCAGGAAGAACTTCCTGATCTCTAATCCAAATCCCTCCTGCTCTAATTATGCCAATTCACATGAATACCAAAACGGGCTCTGTTTTGATCATGACAGGCGGAAAGATGACATGAGAACATATAATTAAGAAAGAAAAATATTGGCAGGGGAAAATATTAAGCAATGAATTTTTAAAAGCTTCCAACTTCTAAAGCCAAATATCATTCAGAATAGTTACAAAAACTTGTGCAAGACTAGTTTACCTATTTTCATTTCGGAGTGCAAACAACGACCTCCATGTGTAAGAGCTCTGCTTTTATTTTCAGACCCAGCTTTCTATCTCTGCAGAAAGAGCAAGACAGAAACTTAACGTATTTAGATTAAAACCACTCAGAACTACAGTTGGGCAGCAGGAATAGGAGATAGTTTTAAAAGGCCAGTAACATTAAGTGTTTAAAAATGCCTAGTTCATTTTAAAACTAGCAAAATACAAACTAAATAAAACATGCTGTTCTCTCATTTCTTTAGGAACTAAATATGTTGCCACAGTACAAAACCACCTTGAAACACTGCTGAGCATAGCAGTCTGCCTGGCCACATTCCTAGCAACTCACACTATGCTTAGTGAATTGATCTCTTATGGGATATACCCCTGCACCAAACCAATCTGCCTACCAGTGGACCATTCAATATTTCATTAAAACTCCTGATCTGCCAGTAACTTAATAGCATATTCTAGATTCTCTTTAAATGCCTCCCTAACAAATATAAAACCAAAGCCAAGTACCAAGTTAATTTCTTTAAAAGAAACTAGTATCTATATAACTAGAATTTAGTTTATAGCTTTGCTAGTCATACATCAAAGGCCAGAAGTTTCAAATCACTTCTTTTTCATTCTCAGGACTGAACCTGACTAGAAAAATTCCAATGAATCAAAAATTAAGAAAAATAAATAAATAAATAAAAAAGACTGAACCATAGGTAACTCTGTTCTGGGCCACAGCAAGTTTTTCACTGAGAGGTGTGTGCGTACACACGCAGACACACAAATACGCATACACATTTTCTCCCCAATTTGGTCTTGGAGGGAGTTAGTTTTTGCGGTCAATCTCAGGTCAATAGGGGAAATGGCTTGTACCGCACAGGTCAGTCGCCTTAATTACTAGCTTAACAATTGACTCTGAGAGGCATTTTACTTTTAGTGCTTCCTTAATTGAGAAATAAATGCCTTGAAGTTGACGTCTGAATGAAGAAAGGGTTGGTGCTGAGAGAAAGAAAGGGTTGCCAGACATCCAAAATTGTAGCCAAGTCTTTAAACTCTTCTCAGAGACTTTTTCTACTCTTCTTCCTTGCTCAGCCAAATGCTGTTAGCCTGTTCTTTGAGAATCAGGAAAACAGACCTGACTCGTTTGGGCTTTGCAAATCAGGCGTGTGAATGAACACAACACACCCCAATAGACATGCAAGGTTTCCCCAGTGCCAACAAAAATGTCAAACTCTCTGACTCACCTGTAATCCTAACATTTTGGGAGGCTGAGGTAGGTGGACTACTTGAGCTCTGGAGTTCAAGACCAACCTAAGCAAGAGTGAGATCTTGTCTCTACTAAAAATAGAAAAACTAGCTGGGCGTTGTGACGGGCACTTGTAGCCCCAGCTACTCAGGAGGCTGAGGCAGGAGGATCGCCTAAGCCCAGGAGTGTGAGGTTGCTGTAAGTTATGACACTATGGCATTCAACCCCAGAGTGACAGAGTAAGATTCTATCTCAAAAAAGAAAAAACAAAACAAAACAAACTCTCTGACTCTCTCGATACAGAAAACTTGCTTGAATCAGTAATGCAGACGGCATATTAAAAAGAACAAAACATGTCTTGGGAGAGCAGACAGAGAAAGAAGGAGGGAAGGGTAGGGAAAGGAAGAGCAGAGAGAGGGAAGGAGGGAGTGGGGTGGGGCCTTGGTGTGTGCCACATCTTTTGGGGGCAAGACACGATTGTAAGAGGGACTTTGCCTAACAAATGCAATCAGTGTAACCTGGTTTCTTGTACCCTCAATGAATCCCCACAATAAAAAAAAAAAAAATGTCTTTAGTTATTAGCTAGTTATTTAATATATGATAGTCTCTACCCTTAATTTCACTTAAGAAGATGAGTACAAATTTTTTTATGAACGTGCATAACAATAATATTCTTATAGTCACCATTTAAAGAACTGTTGAGAGCTACTGAGCTTATCCGAGGGAAAAAATAATGCCTAGCAGACCAAAATTCTACTCATACCATAAAGGCCTCAGACCTGAAAGGCAGATCTGCACAAGGAAATTGGCCACATCACTTCCAACTGTTGTTCCTAAATGAATTCACATAATAGAAGATGGTGTAAATATAATTAAGCCTGTACAAACAGCTACAGTCAAGGAACTCTGAGTTCCTCCGTAGAAAAACACCTCCTATATTAGTCTGCCATGGTTTATGACACTCCTATCATTGAATTTACTTCTTAGATATTACAAAGCCATTAGAAGTTATGATAAATCATATTTTAAAATACAGAAAAATACTTGTGAGGTGCAAAATAGGTCATAAAACAACAGGTAAATAAATATCTACCGTCTACCACTTTTGTTAAAGTAAGTACATACAAGCCCAGAAGAAAATGAAAGATATATAGCATTAGGGTATTTTTTTAACCTTCTTGATATTTTTCAAGATTTTCCTATATTTTTCAAGTTTTCTACAAAAGATATGCATCACTTTTATAGTTAGAAAAAAATAAAATCTAAAATAAATTTAACAATCATCTTTTATAAACATAAACTTACCAGAAAACCTGGCAATTCCACTCATAGGTATTTACTACCTAGGTATTATGTAAACTTATAACCACACAAAACCTGTATATAAATGCTCATAGAAGCTCTATTCATCATCAACAAAAGCTGGAAATATTTCAAATATCCTCCAGTGAGTAAACTGGGGGTACCTCCATACAATGCAACTCTACTCAGCAATACATAGAAACAAAGCGTTCAAACATGCAGCAAATGGATCTCAAATGGATTATGCTGAATGGCAAAAGACAGACTGAAATGGTTGCGTAATATATAATTCCACTTTTATGGCATTCTGGAGAAGTTACCTTTCACAGTGACAGGGAAGAAAACAGCAGTTGCCAGAGGCTGGGGTGAGAGGGGGTGTTGGCTACAACAAAGGGGCAGCACAGGGAATTTGGGGAGTCATGGGAAGGTGGAAATGCACTATATTTAGACTGCAGCACTGATCACCAGACCGCGTATGTTTATCAACACTCACAGAACTGTACACGAGAAAGGGGAAATCTTACTATATGCACGTTGTACCTTAATAAATTTTCCCTTTAAAAAAGTCACCCTTATAGAACTGAAAATCTCTTCATGTCTGGATCAGGTTCTGTGCAATTGTTTCCCCAAAATGCTTCTGAAAGGGAGAAAAAAAGAGGTAGATTTGTAAGATTATATAGTCATTACCTAGTAAGCAAAGAATTCTGGAGGAATGAGAAGCTTTAATAGGGGTGTGTGGATTGAAACAAGGTTCAGGACACTCAGAGCTGCCTGTGATGCGCCAGCAAACCCAGCAGCAGGGACACCTCTGTAGGCCACTGGACAACTACCAAGGGATTCCACAGAGCTGCAGAGAAGGTACTAGAAAGGGAACCGGGGAGAAATTAACATGTTCTAGCCTGATACTTTCCAATTTGCCCTCAAACACAAACCCCAGAATTCATTCCAGAGAGCCAGGGTTTTAGTTGTACTCGAATGCTTCTGCCGTGCCCAAGCCAGACAGTTTCTAGATCAGTTAGTTAATGTATGACTAAGTAATCACCAGGCCAATTTGGTTCGCTCAATTTAGGGCTTAAAATGCTCTCCACACTTTTATGATGTTAGAAAAGTATGTCTGAGAGGTGATAAAGGAGATTTAGAATGGCTTATACTCCTAAAAGGATTTGAGAATAGGGAACTTCCTCTTGAGCTTAATGAAGGAAGTACTTTTTTTTTTCTTCATTTAGAAGTCCACATAAAGAAACTTTAATGGTCCTTTTTAAGAATTAAAAGGGCATAATTAGACCAGAGATATGAAAACTTATTTTTATAAAGAAATATGTATATATACATATATATATATATATATATATATATTTTTTTTTTTTTTTTTTTTTTTTTTTACCTGCTCAAAGCAACCTAAAAAAATTTGGTTTAACCCGGTATCCCAAAAAAAATGTTAGAGGC
>CAUYPK010085356.1:0-48097 GCA_963574355.1 Loris lydekkerianus | reverse complement strand
AATCCCAATACTAACAACCCAAAAAATAAATACCGCCCGAAAACCCGGCCGGGGTTTTTTTTTTAAAGATTTTTTTTTTTTTTTTTTTTTTTTTTTTTTTTTTTTTTGCATTTAAGATCCAGAAGCCAGTTTTACTCTTCTTCTAGACTTATCAGGTTCTGGAGGAATAGCTTACAAAAACCAAACCCACAGGAAATGGGTGAGTATAATAAAATGTCAGTTTAGCAATATACAATAAAAGTGTTTTATTGTGTTTCCAGTGACTTTGTGTCATTTCCATTGTCCAGTGTCACAAATGTCTGGTAAATAAGAAACAATAGAATCTTGAGGCGCATTTCACCTAGACCCTGGTAGAACTTTCTGAATTCACTCTAGCCCCAGCCACTTACACCAATACTGAGACCTAGGGGCTCCATCCATTGAGAGCTACTTCACTGGTTTCTCAGAGACAGTGTAAAGTTAACTCCCAATTTCTTTTACTGTTGGAGCTCCTTGTTTAAACATACTCTCTTTTCTTATCATCTTAGTATGTTACCCCAAATTTCAGTAACTCTTTAGTGTCTCTGATCTTCTTTCATCCTTTCCCTCTTCCCCCATCTATATGTTGCCCCATCGTCTCTTTTAGGAGGTTTTCTGATTGTTCTGATTTTGACAAGTAAAATTTTTTTTTTATTTAAGAAAAAAAAAAAAGAGTGAGGCATCAATATGTCCTTACTGATTTGGAACTGAAGTAGAGAAATATCACAGTAGGTTTTATGTTGGCAAGTTGAATATGAAATAGTGAGTGCAGTTCCCAGTGTAAACTGTCTGGTGCTTTTAGGATTTTCTCTGTGATTCAAGCCTCTGGGTTTTGAGATGGGGGTAGGGTGGACAATGTTCTAAAAAGTTTAATACCTTTAATCTGTGAAAGTTGTCAATCAAAATACAGAGCACTGCACAGACAGCCTTGGGCATATCAGCACCCTAATTACAGAAAGTCTGGCCTGTCACCAATGCTTTAACACTTGATTTATTTCCTGTTCAATTTGTTCAATAGAGCCAGAGT
Source organism: Loris lydekkerianus (assembly GCA_963574355.1). Taxonomy (NCBI): domain Eukaryota; kingdom Metazoa; phylum Chordata; class Mammalia; order Primates; family Lorisidae; genus Loris; species Loris lydekkerianus. The sequence continues at coordinate 47,052 of CAUYPK010085356.1, read as the reverse complement.
TAATTGGTTTTCCAAATGAGTGTTAAAAATATAAAGATCCAGCTTCATTAAGTGGAGGCTCTGCTTATTATGCACCAATGACTTGTAAGTCTATGTAAAGGTTAGTGGGGTGAGATTCCAGGGCATTGTACAAAACCGCGGCTTTGACTTGGCACTAATATGGCTAATAACTAACAAGTATCCAAAGCCACAGTGGCTGGTAAAAATAGAGGTTTTGTGAACTAAACATTTTCCCTAAACCAAATATGTTCGATATTTAAAAACATAGCCTTTTATTTTTCAAATCTAATGTGTTGTTTTTTTCCCCAGAAAGAAGTATTTAGATATTTCCTGTAGTGAAAACAAAAACTCTAATGTACTGGAGTAATGGTTAGCACACTGAGTTGTTTTAATATAGTCCTTAGTATTTCTGTAATTGCCATTCTTCTGTGGCACAGCAATGCATTCAATGTGATATTTTGGCATTATAAGTGACAAATGGAAGACTAAACAAAGAAAGCTAATGTGTATCAGAGCGGTTTGGAACTTCTACATGCACCCAAGAAAATCATAAAGTGGTGATTTCAGCTCATCATGTTCCATAAAAGGTAATTTTTCAAAAAACTTGAATGCCATCCTCTGTAATACACTGTCAAATGTAATTCTCAAGAAATTACATCATTTTGCATTACATTCATCATTCAGGGGAACATTTACATTCTTGGTAGAAAAATAAAATAAGAGAAATTCAATTGTTTGCAGGGAAATTGTCCCAAAAAGCTTCCTATTATCCACCAGTATAGATTTCATACTTCTGTGCCTCTACTTAATGTTTTGGCGTGATTGGTACCCGACAAAAATAGCACCCAGAAAATTGTCTTAAATAGGCGCACCAAAATTGAAATCTACTAACTTGTAGTTACGGTGTACCTTGTAAAAAGTGTGTATTTTAAATTAGGACAACATCCATATGTGTTTTTCACACAAAAATATTAGTATAAAAAAATTCGTGTGGGAGGGCTCTAAATGTCCCCTCAAATGAAAATGGGATTAGTTTTTTTCATTACATAACATCATGGCATCCTACATTTTAGTAGATTTATTCCTTAAGAATAAACTAGCCTTTAGGAAAGTGGATTTTAAAAAAAAGCAACACTCCTGTATCAGTTCCCTACAACTGTGGGAGTAAAGTACCACAAACTGGGTGCCTCAAAACAACAGAAATTAATGTTTTTTCCCCCACTTCTGCAAGCTAGATGTTGGAAATTAAGATGTTCAGCAGGGCCATGCCTGGCCCGAGACTCTGGGTGAAATCTTTCCAGGACTCTCCTTGGCCTTGGCTTCGGGCCTTGGCCATTAACCTTGGCCTTTCTTGGCTTACGGCTGCATCACTGTTGACGTGTTTTCTCCCCGTGGGTCTCTCTTCACATGGCTGTCTTCACACTTCTTATGAAGACACCAGCCCTATTACATTAGCATCCACCCTAAGGATCCCACCCTAACTTGTTGAATCCACAAAGACTCTGATTGCTAAAAAGGTCACATCCACAGGCTTGAGGGCTTAGTACTTAAACATATTTTAGGGGGTAGAGGGACACATATTATGGAGGGAGACAATTTCATCAATAACAACTGTTTCATGGAAGTATTTTATTCAATGTAAGCTTTATGTCTCATTATTTAATTGAAATACAGTTGTTGCTTTAGCAAATTATAAGAAGCCCGAGAGATACATTACTCCTTCTCAGAACAGTGTGACTTTAGATTTGGGAGAGTGAGGTTTTGCTCAGTAATGAAATGTTAATATTTATGAGAGTTCTGTCATGCTGAGCAGCACAGTTGAAAATCCTTCCTATAATGAAATACTGTGTGTTTTTTTTTTTTTTATTCTGCTCTAATATAAACAAACATGATATTAGCACATGTTTTAAACATATATACATCAGGGTTTCTCAATGTACTGGTTATTATCAACATACAGTTTTGTAGTGAGTATCCAGAGACAAGTTATGGGAAGCCTTGTCAACCATAAAGAAGACCTCCAAAGTGAAAGCAGAGCCCCGGACTGTTTACTTGGTTTGGTAAATTAATTCCCCATTTTCTATAATAAGCAAGAGCAAAATAATTTCTCCTTAATAATTACTTCAGGGATAGAAGCGTTCATAGAAGTCATTTCTCCATCGTTCTGAGGTCATGGAATTAACACTCTGGGGAACAGTTACTTTTCTTCTCATCCGTCACCAGTGATCCCAGTGATGATCCTCACCAGCCTCTTAGAAACACAGCCTAAGTCACCAGGTCATTGTAAAGGATGAGTAGATGGGCAAGAACACATTACTTTTGCTTAAACGATAAATTAAATTGTATGCCTAGTACTTAAGGGAAAATAATAGCACTCGGAAAAACAAAACATTATTACAGCAGGTCCCCCTCTCCTTTGTCTATGTCTTTGCTTTTCTAAGGTTTCAGTTACTTGGTGTCAACCATAGTCAGAAAATATTAAATGGAAAATTTGAGAAATAAATAATTTGTAAGTTTTAGATCGCGTGCCCTTCTGAGTAGCATAAAGGAATCTCGTGTCATCCTGCTCTGTTCTGCTTGGGAGGGGAATCGTCTCTTTGTCCACATCCATGTTGTACATTCCACCTGTTTATTACTATAAAGGAAAAAAAAAAAAAACATGGTCCATTCTGCCTGTGTTTGTCATTATTTTGTAACAATACTGTATAAAAACTACAGAGCATTTACATTGTATTGGATATTGTAAGTAATCTAGAAATGATTTAAAGATAGGAGAGAATTGTCTTAAGTCATATGCAAATACTACGCTTTTTTAAATTAATATATAAAAGACTTGAGCATCTATGGATTTAGGAATCCAAAAAGGGTCCTTAAACCACTAACACTGAGGAATGGTTGTATGTGTAGGGTTAGGTACCATCCATGGCTTCTTCTAAAACAAGCTCTCTTACATCTATCTATGCCAGCCCTAAACTGCTGACAGCAGCTGACTCTTCACAGACACATGGTTCCAAGAATGCCTTAATTTACAAATTCTGGATGATCCCTGCCAATGTCATGGTCTTCCTGGTGTTGTGGTCTCCTTGCAGCAGCAAGCTATTCTAATAAGCCTGGTTTCATTTGAATATAGTTGGGTTCCAGTGGTCAGTGAGCTTTGGTAGTATAATATCAATAATAATGCTAAACACAATATTATCACATCATGGCCAGAAAGATGGTCTTTTATCTGAGAATTTATGCCTTTAATTGAACCCACCCTAACTTTCTCACCTTGAGTCATCATTCTTTTCCTTCTAAATGTCATTTTTAGAACACGACATTGTCCATTCAATTCTAATTCCTGCATTTGTTCTTAAGTTTGATTTTCTTATAATTTTTATTTCTCTCTTCTTTCTCATTAAATTTTGATTTTCCTTATAATTCACATGTATACATTTACTTGTGCACATGATATGTAATGGTACACCCAACACCTGTTACTGGAGCTGTAAATTCTATTTATTACAAACTGCATTAGATTTCAGGAAGCTTCCGAAATAAAATAATAGGTGTCTTCAAGTCATTTCAAATATCAGATTGTAACATGCATGTGAAAAAATATATATGCATAAATATAAAAGGTGAAAATACTCCAAGGCTGAGGTGCAGATGTGAAATTGTGCTGAGGCCAAGGGTCAGTGTATTAGAAATAAATGTAAATGACCATATCTCAACTCTTAAATTGTGGTTTATTATTGATATTTTTATTTTTGTTTCCATGTAAGGAATTTTATTGCATTACACGTATATTTGTTTTGTTTTACAAAGTAGTGATTTGCTCCAAATTTTATTTTCTGTTGATAGTGTTGATTATGTGAAGTATATTACGGATCTTCGTGATGTTATGATTTCCTTAATATGAAATTCAATTGTATTAGACCCTAAGTTGTAAAACAGCTAATAGTTGTGCATTATTTTGCATTATAAGGTATAATGCAATTATACTATTTCTGTAACTCACTGTTGACTTTGGGTAAATTTTTTTTTTTTTTTTTTTAAGCAGGAACTTAACTTTATTGCGTCAAGCAGCCACTTATATAGAGCGTGGGGAAGGGGCAGGGAAAGAAGGCGGGGGATGAGGTGCGTGACAGGGTGGGCCAATGGCATGGTACCACGTTGGCTGTATCTAGGTAGAGGCAGTTTGAGCCTCTGTTTCCTCATGGGTGGTTAGAAAGATTAAATCAGATGATTCATTTAAAGCTCCTCATGGAAAGTCTAGCATTTAGAAAGCATCATCTATAGAGTTATTTTTTAATTATACATTTATTGAGCAACTACCATGTGGCAAGAACTCATTCTAGTACTGAGAACTCAAAGAGGTATAGGCACTATTCATGAACAGTTCATGGCCTGATGATCTAGAGGATGTAAGATCCCTTAGGTTATTTTAGAGAATGCTGAAAGCCAAGCTTGTTTTGATGGTTGGAAAAAAATAAGAGAAGGATCTAAAGATAAGAGGAATTAGCCACTTTGGTTATAAAAGAATGTAAGTTCTAGCACTGGCATGGTACCCAGCAGTATCAAAGTCGAATAAAAAGAAAATTTATACAGAATCATGGAAGATATATAATTTTTCCATATACCATGAAATAAAGATACGAATTGTATTGATTTTTCAGAGTAATAATTAAAGACCATTGCAGTTTTTTTTTAAATTTAAAGGATATAGAGGCTATGATATAGCAATTTTTTTATCCAGGAGCTAGAAGACTTTTGATTTAATTGTGCTGGAACTGAAGTAAGAAGTGCAACCTAAGTTGTCTATAAAGAAATATCAGATTTGATTATGGGCAAAATGTAAATTTCAAAGAAATAAAAGAGTTTCATGACATTTGGTTATCTGATTTGATAGAGGTATAGAAGGCAATGAGAAAAATGCTGCATGTTTAATAAAAAAGTTCAAGAATAAAAGAACCAGATTGAGTAAATGCTAGGGAAGTCGAGGTGTCAAGAAACAGCTTGGCTGTAGATGCCCCTTCCCTCTGTACCCCGGAGAACACCCAGACACCGTTGCAGTGATCTTTACCTCCTAGTGCCTTGTTTTACTCTATTCACACTTCTAAAAAACGTAGCTTGTATCATTAAATTCTCAGATAATGTTTTAGACGGTTTTATTTCTAAAGTTAGTACTTTTTTTGCCATGTCTTTATTTTCAAGTTTGTAATAAGCAGTATATATTTAATAATCTATTTAAAATCTCTTATGTATGGTAATAATAGTATTCCTTTCGGCATTAATTTTTTGAGATTTTATGACAGCAATATATTTTTCTCTTATGATATTTTACAAAATTTTCTTTACATTATGAATCTTCCTTCACAATGATAAAACTAAAAATATTCAGTGAATGGTATCCCTCCCCATGATTTATACAGCTAAACCCTAGTTACAGTATAAAAGATGCTCCGGTGTTTATTCATAGCCTTGAAGTGATTGAAAAGAAGAGGTTGTCAGGTAGGGTCTAGATTAAAATGTGTCAAAAAAGCCCCATCACGTTTGTCAGATAAGTTTTGAAGTTGACATTTTCCAGGCACAATAGTTTAACCTGACATTAGTCTGCAAAGCTTAATAAAAAGATTTTGCAAACCACCTTAGTTCAGATATCAATAAAACATTGGCTTTAGGTTTTATTTATTTATTTTTTCATTGATTTGATATCACCCCAGAAGAAAGCAGGAGTGTGAAGGTCAATGTTTTCTTAAGGTATTTTTTTTTTTTAGAGACCTATTTTAATAACTGGCTCAAGCATTAGAATCGCTAAGTCTTTGTGGCTTCTGTGTAGTAATATCTTTTTGCATGAAAAGTTGCCTAAGTTTCTAGCTAGCCAAATGTCAGAGTCTGTACTTGGTGTGTAAACTAATTGGTAGCAAACCTCATTAAGAATTCTGGCTGCAGTAATAGCTTTTCTTCAATTGCCACTGCCCGTAATGAGAAGCAGAACAACAGAAGCCACATTACTGGTCTGACAATTTGTTCTATTGATTTATTACGCCTACATGAAGGGACTACAGAACATTAGTGTGATATTAGTACATTTGACTTCTGCAAATATAGTAAAAAAGAGTCTAGTGCTTCTAGGTCAGACCATTGCTTGGTAATTTACTTTTTATTTTTATCCCCAGTGGAATCCACTTGCTTCAACTTAAATAAAAAAAGTATCATTGCAGATAATTTTTGTTTCAATGCTTTAAATAAGTAGATGCTCCATTTTTTAAACTGATTTTTATGTCAAACTTAATTGAAATTCATTTAATTTTCTTTTTCCTCAGCTCTATTCATTTCAGAGAAGAGGAATTTTGTATGTGGCTTCAATCCATATAAATATCAAGAGAGGGGAAAAAAAGAAAATTTGAATTTAATTTTAAGAAACAGCTCAAATGCATAAAATAGCAATCTGAATTTTTTTTCACAGTCTTACAATCTCTTAGCTCATTTCAAATCCTAAAGTGTTCAATTTCCCCTTTAGTTGCAATTACAGTCATTGAAATACAGAAATTTATACTCTACTACAGTGGTTCTCAACCTTCCTAATGCCATGAGCCTTTAATACAGTTCCTGTGGGTCATGACCCACAGGTTGAGATCCGCTGCTCTAATACAAATCTAACCTAAAATACTTGGTAAATAAATGCATTTCTCATTTATCTTTTTTTTTTTTTTTTTTTTTTGTCAGTTTTATCCTTAAGCAGTGCATACTAGAAACATATAACTCTGACAGTCGCTCCTCTGATGTCATTTTACAAAGTTACATTTAGAAGAAAATGGATCATGTCATGAGAGAAAAATCACTTTTGCCCTTTGGTTAATACTTCTTCTTAAGCCTAATAGTGAAGCTCATTCTCATTACACTGACTTTTGGTAATAAATGTTTCTGATGGAACTAGAATTAGAATTCTGGATATAGTTTTTGTTTATAACACAATATGTTAAAATCTAAGTTTTAGATTTTCTCTATGGCACATTTGCATATTCTAACATTATTATATGGATCAATTTCTGTATCTTTCTAATGGACGTATGCAGACACTGGGTACTGAGTGCCCCCAGTGGTACTCAGGAACCCAGACTCCTCAGGGTGGCTGCAAGCGACCTGGACCCCAGCCCTCCGTCCTTGGGGCTTCCAGTGTTCAGAGTGTCAGTCCTGCCTGTGCAGGTGGCTCCGTGGTGAGGTGCTCATGCCCCCTTCTTCTGAGCTCAGTCTTCTTCCCCAGACTAGGCCTGCAAGGGCCCAGAAGCCAGAGGAGCTGCCACCCCTGGAGCTGGACTCAGTAAGGTCCAGCCTCAGAGTTGTAAGGTTGCCCCTGGAGTGAGGACAACTGTTCAGCCCCAAAGCACCCTTTCTAGCAGAGGCTGGAGGCCAGGATGGTGGTGGAGGCTGATGATGCTCCTGGGAACTGATTCAAGGAAAAGGAAGCCTTGCAGGTGGGGGGAAAAGTTGGACTCTTAGGATGAGAGGCTTGGGAGATCCCTGGGTAACTCCCTTTGGGCTTAAGCTCCCCAAGGTTTGGGCATCAGAACCCTAGGTAGCTACTCGGGAAATTCCTTTGTGAGTGGGTGACCGGGTCTATACAAATGGGTGTGCAGGTCACCAGCTGGAAGGGGTTGGGGCAGGGAGTGGCCTGGTGGGTACACATGTGACAGAATGAAGCCATGTTGATCTCAGGCCTCTTGAAGCTCAGAAAGTCACAGCCACCAGGCCTGTGTCCTGAGAAGTGTGGCTGCCAGAGTCAAAGGCTGCCCCCATCTGCTCCAAATAACAAGGTTTTATTCCCAGCAGCAGGGACAGTCCCTGCTTCCTCACCCTGTCAGGATTGGGCTGTGCTTGCCACTGCTCTGTGCCACCTCTTGTGAATCTGAAGCAGCCCTCCTCAAGCAGGGCACCTCAGGAAGAAATTCTGTAATTGTGTCCAGAATTGTGCTCTGATCCCATCCTTTGTGCCACTCCAGAGCAGGCTGGGGACCAGGCAAGACTCTCCAGGGAGGAGTAGCAGCTCTGTGCAGGAGTCTGTCAGGCTCCAGGTCCTCCGGTATCATTCCGCAACAGGCAGTGTGGGCTCTGGGGCCCGGGTGTTTGGAGGAAGGGGCCATGGCTGTGGCCATTGCTGGAGTTTGAGCTGTAACACCACTGGACTGCTGTAGGGTTGAAACCATGCTGCTGGCCAGGTCCCCTGACCCCACCCTTTCCTGCCTTAGAGGTACTCAGCACAGGAAAGGCAGGCCTCACCTCCTGAGTCACAGCAGGTCAAATAGGAACATCAAAGTCAAACCTCTACCCTCCATTCCTCCCCACTGGGAGGGGCTCCCAGCCAGGCTCCAGGGCCACCCAGAGTGGGAACATTGGAGAAACCCTGGTGAGATGTGTAGTAGACATGTTCTATAGGTCAGCTTGGCTAGGCTGAAAAACAGACAGACGCTAATCGAGGTGCCGCCGTGAGGTACTTTTCAGGTGTGGCTGGCCCCTGTTATCAGTGGACTTGGAGTGAAAGAGCTTATCCTAGCAAATGGGGGTGGACATCCTCTGATAGATCAAAGGCCTTAAGGGCAAAAATTGAAGTTTCCCAGAGAGGAAGAAATTCTGTAATTGTGCGAGGAAAAAAATTCTACCTTTCTGTATTAAATATGAATCAATTTTATAGATTTAAAATACTAATGATAGTTAACCTCATACTCTCATATTTTATTCAATACATATATTTAAAATAGTTTGCATCCTCATATTTATCTGAAGTAAAAAATAAAATAAAATCACTTTAAATAAAGTTTAAGTAAATAAGTTTGCCAGTGGAAACGTTCCTCCTCATGTAAGATTTCCACTGAGTGATGAGATGATATCTAGTGGGTGAACATTCATGCAATTGCTTTATTTGAACAACTGAATAGGTATTAAATTTATTCTTCGAATCTTCCCCTAACATGACAGTTGATTTAATATTGTTATCCAGAAAGAGTATTCTGGCTGGAATATTTATGGTGCTTTGAGGGTTCTTATTCACAAAATAGAATATTTTTACCATGAAAGAGGAATATTTTGCAGGCATGTAGTGTATTTTCATTCTGAGACAAGATTTGATCTAAGTGAAGTTAATGAGTAAATGATAAGCTTGATTTAGCCACTCCACGATATATACATATATCAGAACATCATCTTATACATTATAAATGTATATGACTTTTATTTTTTCAGTTATAAAAGTAACATAATAAAAAACTTAGGACTTGTAGAATCACATTATTATAGTGTCTATAGAAATTATGCTTTCTTTTGAAAGAAAAGAAGGTGTAACAAAACTGGTAATAAGATGACGTCAACTTTCGGGATTGAATCATAATGATACCATAATAACAGTATTTCTGTTGGAGGAAACCAAAACATAAACCAACATATATGTTTATAATTAAGATACATTTTTAAATATGATAATTGTGTTGCTTCATTTTTAACTGTCTAATTACCTCCTATGGAAAGGGTATTCCAGGTAGGCACTGGATTTTGAGAATGGCAGGGAGAGGCAGTTTGTACTCAAGTCTTTTAGGTGGTGGCTGCAGCTGAATTGGTGGAGACGCTGAAGCAGCTGGAGCTTCCTGGGCCTCTCTCCACCACCACTTAGTCTCAGGGCTTTGCCACAGGGTCTCCTCTTATGGACTCCTGTGGGATTTTTTAATGCCATGGGGACCTCGGGGATGGTAGTGCGATTATATGGTAGCCCAGGTGCAAAGATGAGTAGTTTCCCAGCAGAGAAGCAGGTGGAAGCTGGATCACTATGTATCATCAAGCCTTGATTAGATAGCCATTTCCAGTTTCATCCAAACCTGTTCAGATTGAAGAAAAAAGTGAGCATAGACCCTATCTCTGGAGGAAAGATGTGTCCATATCATATTATAAGGTAAAAAGTTGGTTATGAAATATTGCTACAGATATCTCTGGAAAATCAGCTACAGCATCAATAGACCACAGACTCTAAGGCTAAGTTCTTGAACGTCTATCTCAGCTCTGCACTACGACTTACGTGACTCTGCACAAATTACTTAACCACCCTGCCTTGTTGTTCTTATCTCGAAAGCGGGGATAGTAGTGGTTCTTACTCTATTGTGTGTTGCTATGAAGATTAACTAAGATTATCTATGTAAAAGTGCATGAGCAAAGCTTGGCATATAGTAAGTGTATTTAAGTGTCTGCTGTTATTATTATTATTCATTCATATTTGTCCAACTAAACTTGAAAATATAAGAACACACATCAGTCTGTGGGATTCTCAGTAACAGTAGTGCTGTCAACACACAGCTCCAGGGTCAGCAGGGTTTTAATATATTTTCTCAAAAGTATGCCCATGACCATTCATTCCCTCTCTGAAAGGGGTGCCAGGAATGACCTTGATTCTCATGCTTCTTAATAATATTGTTTCGACAGGCAACAAAGATGCCTGCAAAAGAATTGTGCCTTCGCGTCTGCAAACACTTGACTGATTGTTTTCTTTCCGATTTTCACTTACATTGTACAAGAACAGAAGAACTGATTAGGAGGAGGAGGAGGAAATAGGCCCTCACGGTTCAGAGCCCATGGTTCAGAAAATAACATTTTGAATGGGTGAAAACAAAGTTAAAATTTAAATTACATCAAGGTAGTTGTCAAGAAAGCTCAGGCTAAGACACCCCTGTAATTGTCCTGCTTCTATCCCCGTACGTTTTTTTGAGATAATTGCTTTAAATATTTACACCTGTTACATCTGTTTTTGTTAGAACATCATGGATTGCTGCTGTTTCCTTGCCAGTCTACTTCTCTTTGTATCCCTGTCTCCCCCCCCACCCTGCACACACACAAACACATGCATGCACATTTAATTCACTCTGCCTCCCCTTACTCATCCTTGTGCTGTCCCCAAATGGGGAAGATTGATGCATGAATGTAGCTCTCCCTAAGCTGCTCCTCCATGACGCATTCAGGCCCTTGCCAAGGAGAAAGATTTGCCAACCAGTAGCTGAAAACAAGGCATTTCTGAGGCCCAGGGCTACAGATTCTACCTACCGCTCAGGACATTCTGGCAGGCAGGTGGGCTATAGCAGCACAGCATCTGGGAGCTGATGTTATTTAGATAGCCATGAAAGCAGTCTGCATTAGGAAGTTGGTCTTCAGTCCTAAGTGTTTAGTAAGAACAAGATTGTAACACAACCCTAAATTGAGAAGAAACTAAAAGAGTGGCTGCAGCCAAGGTGGGACAGGATTAAAAATGAACATCCACACCAGGCTTTTGGATGGAGATGCCGAGGTCAAAAACAATAATAAACATATGAAGGTTGAATCCCCTGCCCACAACCAGGAGAGACCCAATATCTGGAAAAATAAATAGATATGGCTGTTAAGTTGAAAAACACCCAGAATCAGGAAGATCCTAAAAACAACATATCAGAGTAAAGGCCCTGCCCCATTAGTTTGTAGTAAAGGAGGTACATGTAGACCTGCCTATAGTATTACACAGCTACTCTCCAGAGTAGAACCAGGTTAACCTTGGACTTGCCGAGACACAAGCACCATTTCTGCTTTGCAGCTTATGGGGACCCAAGGCACAAATGCAGAGAGGATGTTTGAGATCACGTCACTCAATCTCCTCACATTAATGATGAGGGGAACTGCCTTTAAAGCATATACTTAGACTTGACCACTTGACTTTCTTTTCTCACAGTACATTATGTAGCAATATGTGGTTTTATTGGTCTAGGATTGGAATAAGCAAATATGAAATTTAAGTTCTTAGTCATTCCCTTTGTAAAAGTTTTGCACCAAGATTAATTAGAGACCAAGAATACTGATTGTCAGCCCAGAGGCATCAGGACAAGTCAAAGCAACATTATTAGAATTCCAGTTCAAACTTAACATGTAAAAATGCCTTTTGCAATCATCTCTTATAGGCGTACTATAGAGTAATTTTTACTGTTATTTATAAACCTATGTAGAAACATACACACCCTAATGTATGCAATATATATGTCAACTAGCTACACATAATTTAGATATTATGAATTTCAATTAACACATTGTAACTTGGTACTTTATAACTATCACACATATTTTATGGCAGAGATTGAACCACGGTAGAATTACAGTGAAGTATTGGAAGTAGAAGGATGTGCACGTAGAAGCATGAATAAATTAAAATCTATCCTTCAATCAGCTCTTCATTGCCCATCAAGCAATTTTTTTTTGTCTTCTAAATATTATATTAGTACATTTTAACTCTGAATGGATGTAACAACATGGAGAAAGTCAGCATCATGGTAGTGTGCTGATGGAAGGTCTTTGTTTCATACATGATGGAATTTATTTAAGAAACTCTAGTTGAAAGGAAACTGAAAAGTAATTTGCCAAAAGAGGCAGATCTGTGATTAAGTGTTTTAAAAAATTTGAGGTTTCAGATTAGAAATCCTTAAGTCATTAGTTTGTTTCATTAACACACCATAATGATGGTAGTATTTCTTGATTGCTTCATTAAATATATACATTATTAACAAAATCATGAACTATGTAAAAGAAAGACTTAGTAAGCTTAAAAATTAGAGTACATTTGTTTTTTAGGTCAGAGCGGTAGGAATCTGCAATGAAAAGTCCTGAAGATATTCAAAATGATGAAAAAAAATAAAAAAGGCCTCTTATATCTCTGACTGCCTATTTAATGCTTTTCCTTTAGAAAACAGCATTTTTTGTTACATATGCCTGGGGACAAGGGACTGCCGCATTCAAAACGTACGGTACTGTAAATGATTGATGCCACACGGGCCAGTGAAAAATTAGAAACCTCATAAAGGTGCTTGAAGTCCACACTGATTTTTCACTTGTTCCTTAGATTCCTTTCTGGATGGCTAGCCAATATTCTAAAAAATTCAAGGCTTAAGGCATCCATCTTCATCATCCACTCTTTTAATTTCCCAGTGAATTTTAACAACTTAATATTATAACTATAAACATCTGTTTATGTAAACAATTAAATATACCAAATAGCTTTTTATTGCCCCATAAATACTTCAGTATACATCTCTGTATTCTGAAAGTATATACTATTATAAAAATATGTGAGTAGATACTATTATAAAAATATATGAGTTTTTTTAAGAAAACTGGTTTCCAGAGCAATAGCATTGCAAAACATAAAAAGTATGGTTTCTAATTTTATCTTTTAAATATTAAATAAGCTAAAATGCCTCATTACCCAAGACATGATTATAATAATAAGAAAAAGGTAATGATGTGCTTTTATGATGATGGTGGTGGCCAAGTAGAATCACTATAAAATGTACAAGTTAGAAAGCATTCTAATGCCATAAAGTTGTGTCTGTTTTGTAGATTAGCAGACATCATAAAATAAATTCACACTTAAAAAAAATTTATGTTTCATAGTTTCTAACTAACTATAGTATTTTTTAACCAGACTAACTATAGTTAATTACTCTTCTTTAATGCTGTATATAGCTGTAAACAAATTTCACTGATACTGAACGTGATCTTGTATCCTTTTGCTGTTTTGGTAGGAAGAGCTCAGATTCAGCCCTTGCCCAGACATCACGCCCTTGAGCATGAAGGTGAAATAGTTCACAGTGCAGAACATTCTTTGCTTCCGCATTTTTGTTTCCACTTTTATGAGAATGAGCTACACACCTCGGCTGATAGAGTGATAGTATGATATGGATGCATACAAATGACCACTCTGCCGGGAGATATTTTCAGAAATCACGGCAGGAGATACTTCTCCTTTGAATCAAAAGCCTGAAGTCCTCTCAACAAACGCATCCATTTTTATCTGAAAAAAACAATGTGTATAATACCTATATAAATATGTACTATACAAATACATCCTACTGACACACTATCAGCTGTCATCATGCTATTTGGTGATGTTCTTACTTAGGAGGCAATTCTGTTGAAATGAGGAATACTCAGTTAACCTGTGTGGAGTACAAACAGTGGAAGTGGAAACATTTGGTATTTTCCACAGATGGCCTGACAGCCTAGGAGCCAGCAGTAGAGAGGGGAGATCCCTGATATATTTTGGAGAGTTCAGTACTTTCTAAGTCCTTTTAAAAAATGTGTACAGAATGAAAATGATCCCCTCTTGAAAATCAGGTATCATCTTTTCTTATAACCACACCTGCTGGTGCTACTTTCCTCTCTCACCAACTAAAAACTCTGATTCTGTATCTTTGGTGTAAAGATGGAGACATGAATACTTACCTGACTGGGTTGTGATGAGAATTAGCTGCAATAGGATAGTATCTGAAATACAGCTAATGAGCTCTCAGAACACCATTATGCAAAGGGGGGGATCAGGGAGCATTGTGTTTGCAAAGCATGTCATGTTGAACAAACACATCTCCCTTCACGCAGTTTCTCCTTTACCTCCCTGACTGCTACATGAGACAAAACCATCGTTTGTCCTCACTTTCATGGTCAAAAACATCCGTTCATTTAGGTGTCTAGTGCTCATTTTTTTTATTTACAGATGAATTGTTGAAAAATACATCTAAATAGGCTTCATTAAACCAGAATATAATTATATGAAGGACTAATAATTTTATATCTATTATCACTTACATAATTTAGAAAATTGAGGTGATATTTGTTCTGAGTATCTTACATAAAAACATTTAATATAGGTAATTTGGTAATTCAAGTGAATTATTATTAGACAGTAATAACAAAGTCTCATTAAATACTGGGCAGTCTTTATATGCCTTGATGTATTTTCAAATGTGAACATCTGTTTTTACAAATCATTGCTGTAGCATACACTATGTGTTAAATCACATCCATTAAAAGCCTATGAAAATCAACTATATGGCCCCTTTTAGAAATAGCCAACATACTTTTTAACTATAAAGGGAATTTTATAGATAACAAACATTATAGCCGTGCTACATAGTAAATATTCTTCCACTTCCTAAAGCATTTGTGCAGTTATGTAGTGCATTATTGTTCCAATTATATAATTATAAAGCCATTCAATAATAATTTTTAATTTACCTTTAAGAAGAGTTAACCCCAAAGTAACATTTGTAAGTATATGTCTGCTTTTTTAATCACAAATTCTTTTATTTGAATTATGCTTAGCAGATAATGGGCACTCAGTTAATATTTGTTGAATAAATGAAGCACTGAAAGATATATGTTGATTGTCATGGGTTAGCTATTAAGATTATTACACATTTTCATAAATTCTGAAAAACTACATGATCTTTCATTATTACATAAGCTTTAGGCTCTTCAGAGAAAGCCAACTCTCAATTATGTACACTGGCATGAAGAGCAGAATAATATATTTTAAGCTTGCTTATTTGTCTTACATTTACTTCAAAAATAAGAATAAAGCCAAATTATGATGATCTCAATAACTAATTAAAATTATGGAAGACTAGTTATTTTCTCTTCCTAGACAATGGAGTTTTGAATCCTATTTAATCTTAGAACAACATTATTCATATTTTAATTTTATAAGCAAGAAAATAAAATTGCCCAAGGTCACACAACTAAAAGTGCCAAACCTGAGACTCCCAACCCATCTTTCCAACTCTATGCTCTTAACTACTACACTGTATCCCTTTTTCTTTGTTCTTTTTTCCTTCGTTTCCCTTTGAACACCCTAACGTTTGGGGAGTCTATGATAGTAGGATGATAACTCTCACTCTTTGAGCCAAATATTACTCAGATGTACTGAAAAATAAGATGATTAAAGGGAAACAGACCAAATAATCAAAATGAAGATCCTAGTATATTATCCATTGCTCAAATATAGAGTCTACAGTAGGAACAAAGAAGTAATATGTAAAAATGATCTTCAGGGAAAAACAAATTATAAGTTGCATTGATCTGGAGAGGGCAGACACACATAAGAAAATCATGACAAGTGAACCTGCCATGAGACTAAAGTTAGAGAAATAAAACTAGAACAAAAGTGGCACCAAAGCCATCATTTTCTTCCTACATTAGTTATCATTGATTTTTTAAAATATAATTTATATCAGTGGATTCAATATGCCTCCCTCACCCTAAAACTGTTTTTAAAAAAAAGTATAGATACTTATGTATGACAAATATGTATAGCCCTGAGAGTATGGAGTCCCATCAAGTTATCATCAGAGAAATAATTGCAGCAGGAGAATTAATATTGTGTATAAGCTGACACACTTGCGTGTTACTGCTTTTTGTGTTGGGTTTTTGCTAGATTCCAAGCCTAGATCCCAAGCCATGCTCAATCATTCAATCTTTTTCCCTAACCATTTCTTAACATCCCTGATGTATAATTAAGACCTATGTATATAATTGGAAGACAGTATAGGAAATATGTGAAGAAAAACTAAATTAAATATTTTTTTAATTCTAGTAGAATTTTTCAGATTTACCAAACCTCTCTATTAAACAGCCTTTGGGGACATAATGTTAAAAATACAAACAAACATGTATTTGTGTCCATAACAACTTTCTAAAACTTGTTAAAAACTCCTTTGGTTGGTACCATATGACAAAATCTTGACCACATCTCAAATTTTCAGCAGAGTCATAATTTGCAAGGCCCTCACCACACGAAGTCTGTGTTCTTTTAATTGCATTTGTTGAAGTTTCAAATATTTTTAGGAAACAAACTTTAGTTTTAAAAAGTTTTATCTATTAGTTACTTCTCATTCAGTCAAGCAAAAAAGCTATTACATTTAAATTATTCTCTTTAAAGTTGATGCTAGACAAAAATTGTCCACCAGTAAAATATGCAGGTGCTTCAGGGCTTAAAATACAGCTGGCTAATATGCCATGGAAAACATCATTTTTTTTTCTGGAGAAAACTATTTAATTATAAAGTTGTTCTTAATGGACGGGGCTAGGCTACATTTCCTGGGTTCTGCGGCCTATTGTGTGATTTTAGGCATGATGAGGGGTCACTAAATCTCTTTGTCCCCTTCAGTGAAATAATTGTCCTTCCTAATTTTGTCATAATAATCAAGATAATGTGTATAAAATTTTTGACATACAGTGAGAGCTCAGTAAATTGAGCTTAAATTAATGTTATGTTATAAAGATTTCAGTTTGTCTTAGTAGTAGCAAAACTCTGTGTACCTTAATTATCCTTCATTTGTAAGTTTGCCTTAGCATTTTATGTATTTAATGCTTTGAGGGCCAAAGAAAACACTAAATGTATGTTCCTATGTCAGTAGCATTCTGAATTTGAGCTATAAAGCAGTGCTGAAATTGTCACCTTGAAGGTAAATTACCATCGCCCATTGCCATGTAAACTGTTCTTATTGTAATAGTCGGCATTAACACCCTCATAATTCGAAGATAACACTACAGTTGTTGATGATTATTATCTTTTTTATGAGGTAACATCTGGAAAAATCAGTATAAGTGCATGAAACAAAAATATTGTCTGCACATAACCATTAAAAAATAACTATTTGATTTGGTTGTGGCATCTGGTACAATTTGCAAAGTAGGTTTATATTTTTGAATCAAATTTTTTAAATTATGAAATATTTTTAACATATGGAAAGAAAATAAAAATAATGTAACATTTCTCCAATGAACTTTCCAGCCATATTTACAGTATTAGTATTAGTATTAGTATTAATTAATAGTAACCCTTTGCAGTATTTAATTTAGCCAGTTTTTACCATTACAGTTTCATTGAAACTCCTTTTCATATCTCTTTATCTTAACCTTCTTCCTTAAAAGTAATCAGTTTGCCAAGTTTGATACTTTCCTAATTATATTTTAATGTTTTTACTTAAACATCATGCATACATGACCATAATATTCCTTAATGATTTGGGCATATTGTGTCTTATATCACATGTAGCTCATAAATTTACACAAATACTATGTATCACTAACCATTTCTGACCATATACAATTACATATTTGTATTTAAATAATTTAAATAATATAAATATATATTAAACAATATAAATTGATATTGCATTTAAATATTTAAATAATTAAATCGCCCATGAACTTTAGGGGCACCTCGTTTATGACTGTATTTACTTGTTCAATTTTTTTTACTTTTCATTTTTTAGATTTAGATCTTCTCTGCAATCTATTTATAACTAGTGTGAAATAAGTTTCAAACTTTAACTTTTTCTATATTCAGCTTACTGTCCCCACACATTACTAAACAGCACGTTGCTTCATAATGGTTTATAATGTCCGCACTGTCACACACCATCTTATCACGTATGAAGAGATCTGTCTCTGAGCTTTCTCTTCTTTTGCATTTTTCCCTAAGTAAGATCAAAGATAAGATATTAATCATCAAAGCTTAATGTCTTGATATTAAATAGGGGGAATTCATATTCATAAATCTTCATCAATATTTTCTTGGTTACTCTTGGCTCTTCATAACCAAGTATGAATTTAAGCATGTATGTGTGTGTGCATATGAACCACGAGTCCTTTAGTATTTTTGACTGAATTTGCAGTGTATCAACAAATGGATTAGGGAAAGCCTGACATTTTTCTAGTATTGAATCATTCTACTGAATATTGCTGCATTTCTTTTTTTAAAATATTGTATTAAATTATGTCATATTTTTACAGCTCCTAGCTAACTTTTAGATTGAGGGGAGTCCTTAAGAGTGTTTTGGTGTGTTTTTTTAGTAATTGTTATTCTGAATTTTTATCAGCAACAATGGATGTAAGGTAATAAAAATATGTTCATACTACTAATAGTAAAACTTTATAGTCTCTATATACTATGTATGCCATATAAAATTTTAAATTCAACCTTTGAAAACTTAGAGTCTTTTTATCAAAGGAAAACTAATTGATATATCTATTACCAGATCCTCATAAAAGAAAATTTTGAAATGATGTAGGAAAAATAAAAGTGATTCCAGATGAAAATTATTGATTTCAAGAATAAATGAAAAGATTAAAATACACTTTAAAAGACAAATATTGACTCAGTAAGAAAAAATAATTATATATTACTTGAGGAAAAATAATATAGAATTTAAATACAAATATGAATTTATAGAAAAGCCAGCAGCAAATGCACCAAAAGGGAGGACTGCTGGACAGAGTGTCAATGCCCTAATGGTCTAAAGTCCTGTGGACAGAGTGTCAAGGCCCTAATGGTCTAAAGTCCTGTGGACAGAGTGTCAATGCTCTATTGGTCTAAAGTCCTGTGGACAGAGTGTCAATGCCCTAATGGTCTAAAGTCCTGTGGACAGAGTGTCAATGCCCTAATGGTCTAAAGTCCTGTGGACAGAGTGTCAATGCTCTACTGGTCTAAAGTCCTGTGGACAGAGTGTCAATGCTGTACTGGTCTAAAGTCCTGTGGACAGAGGGTCAATGCTGTACTGCTCTAAAGTCCTGTGGACAGAGTGTCAATGCCCTAATGGTCTAAAGTCCTGTGGACAGAGTGTCAATGCCCTAATGGTCGAAGTCCTATTTTTCTAGAAGTACATATATATTAGGCTTTAGACTTTGATAAACGAATTATGCCAATTTAAATTTAATTGAAAAATTAAGAATTTTGTAAGTTAGGGAGACACAGAAGATAGAGTATAGTTTCTAAACTAATAGAAAGCAAAGTAAGAAAAGTGAAAAAAAAATTTTTCACATATATAAGAAACAGGAAAGAGGCACATGCACTATGAGAGAGAAATCAAAATACAAGGTGGGATGGTAGGAATTAAGTCCATACATAGCAACAATTACAAAAATTACAAATGGCCTCATTTAATATAAAAAGAAAGTAAAAAGAAATAGGTATCAGGCAAAAATTTTAAAAAGAAAACACCAATAGTTATGTTAACATATGAGTAGTGTGACTCTGCATAAAACTACTGGAGACAGAAGGTTACTTCATAATGATGAACGTTTCAATACACTTGAGTTCTAATTTGTTTTTTGCTCTGCACTCCCAAACTGCAGAATAAAACTCTTTTCAAACACATGAAATCATTTAGCAAAATCCATCAAAAAAGACTCTAAAACAATATATCCCTCTTCAAAAAAACTGTAAGCATGCAGATGCTTTTTTTCTGACCTTATTGTACTTAGTCTATAGAGCAATAGGACACATGTTTTGTATAGAAAATGCTTTAATTAAGAAATCATCATGAATAAAAGCAAAACATTTATAATTTAATGACAATAAAAATGCCACCTTTCAAAACCTAAGAAAGTAGTTAAAGCAATACTTAGAAATAAGCTTAGGACGTGTTAGTAAATAAGATAGGCTAAAATTTAATAAGCCAAGCAAGTATTTTAAAAAACAAATGGAAGACAAGAAAAATAGTCTCAAAGAAAATAGAAGAAAAGAAGAAGAAGAATAAAAATCATGTAATAGAAATATTCAAGACTAAGAATGGAAAGAAAGCTTGAAAGTTATCTGACAAACCTTTGATTTAAATGGTCAAGGTGAAAAGAAAACCCACAAATTAAAACTCACAAAGGAGATCAAATTCTGTACATGAAAGCAATAAATAGATGAGGTCTGACAAGTTTACAAAATTGCTATTCTGAGCTTACACTAGCAGCACTGTATAACTTTGTAAGGTTTCGTACCCTTGGTACATCAGTGTCCCCCAATTGTGCTCATGTTGACATGTGGCAGTGTCTTGCTGAGTGGCATTCATTATTGTTGCGTGTCTTGTGTGCTGTCATGAGAATGTCAGAGCTTGAATTAGAACAATGAACAAACATTTTAAAATTTCTTACTAAACTTGGCAACAGTAGAAGTGAAATCAGGAATACGTTAGTCCAAGTTTATGGGGATAACACCATGAAGAAAACTGCAGTGTATAAATGGATTAAATGTTTTTCTGAGGGGAGAAAAAGTGTCACTTATGAAGAGAAGTTAGGGCAACCAATAATGAGTAGAAGTGACAAAATATTACAAAAATTCATTAAATTCATCTGGTGACTGTGATAAATATAGCAGACCAAGTAAATATCTACAGAGAAACAATTAGAAAAATCTTAACTGAAAATCTTAGCCAACAACTCATGGCTCTTGCGTCAAGACAGTGCACCAACTCACACAGCACTGTCTGAGGGACTTTTTAGCCATTAAAAAAATAACTACAATTGGAGCACTTTCCTTATTCTCCTGGTTTGGCCTCCAATGACTTTTTTTCTTTACCCAATAGTAAAGGAAATATTGAAAGTAAGACATTTTGATGACATTCAGGATATCAAGTGTAATACAACAGTTTTGATGATGAGCGTTCCAGAAAAAGATTTCCAAAATTTCTTGAAGGGTGATATAGGCACTGACATTGGTCCTTAGACACCCAAGGGACTTGATACTTAGAAGGTGACCATATGATATTCAGCAATGAGGTATATAGCACTTGTTCTAGAATGAGTTTGCAAATTTTATTGTCATGCATCAAACATGTATTATAAACAATTTTATGTGAATGAATGCGAAATTTTAGATTACAAGGATAAATATCCAGAAAAATATATTGACAAAATCTGCTCAAGAACCAAAAAATACAAATGACTCTGTAACTAGCAAAAAGACATTGCAAATCATCAGTTAAATTTTCTACTGAAAAGATTTTAGACCCTCATAATTTTACCAGTATTCAAGGAACAAATGCCAATGTTTACAATAAACAATTCCAGAACATAGAAAAGGGAGAACTATTCAAGGATTCATTTCTTTCAAACTACATAAGTTGGATACTGAAAGCTGACCAGCAGTGCATGAAAAGTAAATTACCAAGCCGCTTTCATTTGTAGGCACAGATGCAAAAAATTCTACATGAAGAAGAATACTAGCTTTTTAAAAACAAAGTACATCCTGGAAAAGTTAACTTTATCCCAAAAGGATAACGTAATTTAGTTTAAAAATCAGTGAATGAGCTCATCATGAGAGCAGATTAAAGGAGAAAGTGATCTTTCTTTAACTCGGTGTTATTTTGAAGATCAGGTAGAACCATTCAGGTGAAAAGCTTTTTAAGTTGAACTGTGGGTAAAGAATTATTCTTGCTGATTCAGGCTGCTGTTGCCTGCCTCTGCTGTTGTTTTCAAAAACTCCCAAGTAAGGTATATGGTGAAAGCTTTGATTAATTTCTCTAGCAATTTCTTCTTTAAATCACACTCACACAAATATCTTTCAATTAGGATAAGAAATCTGGATGAAACAAAAAGGCATATTCTTCTAAATAAGTAGAAGAAACAGTCTAAGAGCGCTCGGCTGAGGACCCTGAGGAAATCCTGCTCGTATTTTACTTTTACGAGGATTTCTATTTTATTTTTATAAAGACATATTTTGAAAAGCCTCCTTAAATAGAAAGCACATTTCTTGTTTTGATCAGTACAACCTATAATCTTGCTCTGGATATAAAATCTCATTGATTTGTACGGAGGATTGTATGTTTGAATCAATTCAGAAGCTTCCAAACTAAGATAAATAGCAGATAATCATTTATACTCCATCTTTGTAGAACAGCATTTTCCCCTAAATTTTAATTAGCATCAGTGGAGCTTACCTTTTGGTGTATGAAAGTGTATAATTAAAAAAATATTTTGTGCTTTTGTACAAAAACTTGAACTTTTTTTCTTTTAGTACTCACTTTCTCTCCTTGGAGTTTGAAAACAAATACGCCATTGCCGGCTTTCTATCCTTAATGAATCTGTTTCAAATGAATAGTGCTTTTGAGATCTTCACCATTTCCCGCTGCTTTCTAACCCTTATGATTTCTATCCTAACATCTCTTTTGCAACCTATATCAAGACAGTGCAATTACCAGAGAGAAGGATGAACTTAGAGGTCAGGCCAAACTTAAAATGATTTCATTTGCCACTGATGAGCTGGAAGTCATTAAGGACATGAAGAAAATAAGTCTGTTTCCTTGACACTAAAATAAGGATAGAGGTCCCCTTACTGGATCTGGTGAAAATTAAATGAGATACACAGACTTAGGTAGGTTTCCACTGGTTGCCAGTATTGATGTTCATCTATTAAATCTACTCCATTTACTAACCAAGGTCTGAAATTCTAACCTCAAAGAAACAGCTTGAAAATTATTCTCCTATTTTCAGGTTTAGGAGTAAAGAAATTATTTCAAACCAGTGCCATTCGTCTAAGAGCAGGTCAAAAGCTTAGTTTTAGGGTGTCCAAAACAAAATGTTAAAGATAGAATTCACAAGGTCTCTAATTTATTTGATGGAGTTTTCTTTTGGCTAATCCCCATATACAAGTCTTTAAAAGATGTTACCTGCCTGAACAAATAGTTCTTTTCAAAACACTAATGTTATAATTTTCTTCCTTCCATGCATGTGAGCTTAGGAATTTTGCTTTTTTAAGTTTGTTTCTTTATTCTTTCATGTTTAATAAATCTATTAGATAATTATGATTTTTGCTTTGATTGCCAATTTCCATAATAACTTTATCTGCTTTCTTACTATGACTATGGTTTTTCCTTCTACCTTTTTTCCATCTTCAATAGAAAATTTCCTTTTTCGATTTATCTTTTCAAATTGCTGACATTGATACATGACACTTTGCATACAGTGGATTTTGAAAAAATAGTAACTAATGAGTGGATATGAAACTTCTCAAAATAAGGTACTACCAATGTGATAGTATTATTTTGAAGGTTATTAGATGCTAAGCACTATTCTGTTTTACATAAATAATAAGATATCTGCACTCATAATGACCATTTTCTAGATAAGAAAACTGAGGCTTAGTGAAGTTAAGAACTTGCCCAAGTAACTAGCTGGTAAATCTGTGATTCAAAACCAAGAAGTTTGACTTTGGAAACCTCACTATTAACAGATTCAGCCTAGTATATTTCTCATTACCAATTTCACATGTATCTTAAATTTAATATACAAAAATATATTTAAGGTAAAACGGTGCATGCATCTTTTTAAGCATTATGTCATGTCATTTCTATAAATGACCATTTCACTTTCTAGAAATGACATATTCTGTAGGAACCAGTCAATCTGGTTATAGTAAAACTTGTCATCAAAAATATTCTTTTAGAATCAGCCCTCTAGCTTAAAATAGAAAAAAAAAAAACATTACAAGTGAGTATTCACTTTAAATAAAATTAGCATATCTGAATTTACTGTGTAATAGAATTTTACTTAATTAGATATGTGCTGTCTATCTTTAAGAACAAGAGAATATTATATTTGCATAAAATATGCAAAACTCTTTTACAAAAGCCAGTAGCAATATGTGTAAGATACTACATAAATGTCTCACAATTAGATGTCAGATGTATGCCAACAAATTATTCTTATACATATTTTGCATGATAAAATAAAACATTTGAGCTCCAGCTGGAAGAAAAATTCTTCTGTCTCATTAAAATACAACAGTGTTAGGCAAATGATTTGTTTGAAATGATAAGCCTAGAAATAATCACCACTGAAAGCTATAAATAGTAAAGTTTCCAGTAATTTGTGTTCTCTGATATTGCTTTCTTTAGTCATTGATGACATAGGCCAGAGTCAAAAGCACACTAATATTTCACACCATGAAAGTGGTTACCTTTTCTTTACCAACAGTATATAATAGAGAATTTTGTTTTGTAATAACCATTGAGATCACTATTTTGCTCATATCTGTAAATGGAAAACTACTCAAATTATTGTTCAACATTGATTTGGGGTATATTTAGAAAAAAATATTTCCAACACATGTATTAATTCAGTTTCACTGAAATATGTTACTTAGCTGAGGCATTAGAATGCTTCTAGTAATGACACATGAGGTTGGACGATTAAGTTGAAAAACTCATCATAGAAAAAGTACTATGTACCTTATTGCTGAATATCATTATAGTTACCTATGAAGTATTCCCCTCGGCCATCTGGTGATCAGAGTAATATTCAGCAGTGAGATATGTACCATTTTTTCTAGATTGAGTTTGTGACTGTAGACTTCATACGACAACAGGTCTAATGGCCATCCCAGATAAAAAGAGTTCCAAAATTGCTCTGAAGGTTGAACTCGGCACTGATATCAATGCAGATCTTCCCAAGGGCAGTACCTCAAAGGTGACTGTGGTGATATTCAGCAGTGAGGTATATAGCACTTTTTCTAGGATGAGTCTGGTAACTTAACTGTCCAACCTCGTATTATGCTGTATGGTTTATACCTGTGTGTTCTTGAGAACTGCCCATAAAGTGGAAAGAAGTTTTAGGAAAGTTTTGGGAAACACACTTACTTTGCAGGTTTTCTAAGCTGAGCTGAGACTGTCATAAACCTTTTGTGGTAAAATACAGCCTGATTTTCAAAACTCATCTAAAAGTATCATTAAATGGTCATCTCCAAGGAAAAAGTGAGTAACATTCCCAAATGAAACTGACTGAAAGAAAGCAGGACATATACAGTTAACTCAAATTGGCATTAGCTGTAACACCTTGGCTTTGATGATGCTATTCAGGGCTTTTTGAATTCATAATGAAACAGAGTATTTTACAAAATAAAAAACAGCAACAAAAAAATACCCAAAACCTCAGTAAATGGAAGGATGAAGTGCTTAATATGAAACATTTGACATTTTTTTAATGAGAGGCATAGATAAGTCTGAGTGATCAGTTTCTAAAGAAAATTACTCCATGCTTTCCTTCCGCAATGAAAAACCACAGGGCTAAAATGCATAAATTATTTGAAGACTGGAGTAGTATCTGTCATATGATATTCTCAAAAATTATAAGCAGATTGAAACTGTGATCATGGAAAAGTCATAAAAACTTTCACTCACAATTTTATGTTAAATAGATATGGACATTCTTTGGCAATGAATTTTATTTCTAGAAAATCTCTACTAAGGAGATAATGAGAGATGAGGTCAAAGTTTTATGTTCACAGATGTTCATTACAGCATTATTGATAGCACCCAAAGGTTGAAACCGAACTAAATATCTAATAAAATAAGTCACTGTACATTCCTAGCTATACAATAACTCTATACACCAAAATAGTATACCTTTAGGAATATTTAAGAATAAAGAAAAAACTTGCTTAATAGAATGACACCTGCAATGTATATTTTATACATGAAATTATGACAATTATATGAAAGCATATACATATTTTATGCAAAAGCAAATATGAGAAGTGCAAAAAATTAATTTATTAGTAATATTTTTAGATTATGAGATTAAGATAAAACCAAAATAGTTTTCTATCCCTGTGCTAGACAACTTTGTGACAAAGCATACATTTTTGGGTGGTGTGTGTGTTGTGTATGTGTGTCAGCTAAGTAACTCCGAGAACCAGCAGAATGATCTAAACTGCTATGCCTGCTCCTGGAAATGAAGACAGAACCAGCTGAAGAGTTTTCTTTGTAAGACTAATTGCTTACTGATAAAGAAGTGAGAAGGAGAGGGAAAGAGAAAGTGAGAAAGAGGAAGAGAGAGATACTCCCTGTCTGTGTGTATATGTACCTTGGTTTGATTTTAGCCAAGGATATCATAGATATAGTCATCAGGAAAACATATAATTAGTGGCTATATTTGCCTGAATAAAGTCCAACTAAATAACATTTAGGATTCTTAGGTCTTTTTGTTGAATTGCTCTTTTTACCATTATATAATGATCATGTTTGTCTTGATTACCATTGTTTATTAAAGCCTATTATCTGATAATGAAATGGCTACGCCTGCTCACTTTTGGTTTCCACGGTATGGAAAACTTTTTTTTTTTCCCATCCTATTACCTTCAGTCTGTGTGAGTACTTGTGGTTTAGGTATGTTACTTGGAGAAAGCGAATACTTGGGTTGTGGTTTTCCATCCATTTATCCAGTCTCTGTCTTTTAAATAAGGCATTCCAACTTTCTTTTCAATAAAGCATTTAGACTGTTCACATTGAATGTTGGTATCAATGTGTGGGGTGGTGGTCAGTTCAATGCGTTGGATGACCCCTCGTTGTTTTGTTATCCCTTTCATGCTAGTGTTTCATAAGAGTCAGGAGCTATAACTTTTGGATGTTTCTACACTGGTTGGTAGCTATTGTGCTATTGCATGTATAATGCACTTTAGAGCAGTTCCCATAGGGTGGATCTAGTAGTAACAAATTCCCTTAGTGTTTGCGTCTCTGGGAAAGATTTTATTTTTCTTTTTTTTGCAGTTTTTGGCCAGGGCTAGGTTTGAACCCACCACCTCTGACATATGGGGCCAGTGCCCTACTCCTTTGAGCCACAGGCACCGCCCTATTTTTTTTTTCTATCTTTTCTTTCTTTCTTTTTTTTTTTTTTTTTTGAACCCAACACCTCGAGTGTATGGGGCCCGCACCCTATTCCTTTGAGCCACAGGAGCCACCCAAGACTTTATTTTGCTACTTCACTTATGAAACTTAGTTTAGCAGAGTACAAAATTCAAAGCAGGCAAATTCTTTTCAAGTAGACTAAAGACCAGTCCTCATTCCTTTCTGGCTTGTGCGTTTTCTCTTGAAAATTCTGCTATTAGTCTAAGGGGTTTTCCTTTGTAAGTTACTCAATGTTTTCTCCTCACAGTTCATAGGAGTTCTTCCTTCATGATGAGTTTGGTAACTCTGATAACTATATGCCTTGGTGATTTCCTTCTTGCAATAAATTTCCCAGATGCTCATTGAGCTTCTTGGATCTGGATGTCTAAATCTCTAGCAAGACCAGGGAATTTTTTCTTCTCCTCAATTATTACATTAAACAGAAATTCCAGGACATTTACTTTTTCCTCTTCACCCTCAGGAATGTCTATAATTCTTATATTTGACCATTTTGCATAATCTCATCTTTCTTGTAGAATTTGTTCCTATTAATTCTTTTTAGTTTACTTTTGACTGGGTTAATTTAATAGTGTTGTCTTCAAGCTATGAAATTCTTTCTTCTGCTTGGCCTAGAAAAATTCTAAGTGAATTTTTCATTTCCAGATGTTTATTTGGGTTTTAAAAAATATATCTAAATCTGTAGTAAATTTGTGTTTCAATTCCTGAACTGTGTTTCTTGTCTCTTTGAATTGTGTTTTTTAAATTTTTTCTTGGATCTCATTGAACTTCCTTATAATCTATGTTTAGAATTCTTTATCTGTCATTTCTGCATTTTTATTTTCAGAGACCTACCTATTGCTAGAGTGCTGGTGTGCTCCTTTGGTGGTGTCCATTTAATCTTTTTTTTTTTTTTTTTTTTTTTTAATACTTTGGAGGTCTCATACTGATTCCTGCTCATTTGGAACAGATATTGCTTTCTGTCTTTGAATTTTCTTCTGTTCAGAGCTTTCTTTACCCCTTCACTCTTACAAGAGTGTCTATAGAATATGTTGGGTAAGAAGGACGTTTGGGTTTGTCTGTGGGTATTTTGATAAAGATCTAGTTTCTGGATGGATACCTTGGTTATAGAAATTCTTAGTATGGTAGCATTGTCAATTGCTAGTTACTATATCTAGGGAGGTTGTAGTGATGGTGTACCATGTACATGGACAGATTCTCTGTCTCTTGCTGATAAAGAAAAGTGGATATCCTTGAAATCCTTTCTCTTTCCCCAGCTCTGTGGTCTTCTTAACAGGGTGAATTATATTGGCATACCTAATTTTGTCTCTGAGATAGTAGTGGTGCTTGTAGCCAGCCATGTTCTGCATGATTGAGTGAGTAAATGCTGTAATGGGCTCTACAAGTTGTCTTGCCTGCCAGTAGGGGCTACTTGCAGGAAAAAGCCAGGCATGGTATTGTTTTATGGGACCTGTGACTGGCTATAGAAAATCAGGAGACACACTCCAATGTCTCAGATGTTGGGTGGTACCCTGGAGGACTCTTTGTTCTCCACCACAGCAGGAGTGGGTGGAAGGGTGAGGCTGAGCAGGGCTGGGTCAGATGAACTTGCATTCAGGTTCCACAAAGGCAACCAGAAGAGTTTTCTTAGCAGAGGCTGAGGGTCAGCTTCCAGGCTACTGTGGAAAATCACCAGGGGAGAGGCTGAAGCAGCCCTACCAGGAGAAGCTGAAGCAATCCCACCTAGAAAGTCTATTCTTGGGTCAGGGGTATCAGAGATTCACAGTCCAGTTGTCAGGAGTAGATTTCACTCTTCCTGCTCCTTTCTGTCCCCATGTATCTCTTTCCAGTGTCTGGCTTCAAGTAGCTGCCCCAATTAGCTTACCTTAACAGGGTTGGTACAGTAGGCTGGAAGCTTCCCTTACCAGGATCGTGCCTCTGACCAAAAATGCAGCTTTCCTGTGTGGGAAGGGGTGCTCCACTACAGCTGGGCCCACATCACACTTTCTCGACAGTTCTGCCCACCTGGGCTTCCTGGCCTCCCAAGATTAGTTCACAAATCTTCCCAACCAGCACAAGTCCTGGGAGTAGGGATCTAGCCTGCAAACCTGTCCACTAGTCCCCCAAGTTCAATTTCTGATCACACCAGGGTGAAGCTACTGGAACCCAGTGGCTCCTGGAGTGTTCAAGTGGGCTGAATGTCTCTTCACTTCTGAGTATGCCCTACTTGGCTGGGACAGCCCTTGGGCAGCACTGGGGAGTCAGGACCCTCAGACTCTGAACTCACCCTTGTCTGCTGAAGATTGTACGGTGGAAAATGTGAGCTCTATTCTCTGTGAGAGCCTCTACACGGGAGAAGTAGCCACTCCTGAGAGCCCACAATCATCCGTTGGTGCACTCATGACACTCAGTAGAGGTGGGAAGAAAAGGGGAGGAAAAGGGTCCCTTTTTCCTGCTTCCCTGAAGGCAGGTCACCTAGAATGTACAAGCTCTGAGATCACACAGTGTCCATAGGACCCACTGGGCCCCTGTGGCCACAGTCTGGGCATGAGTTGGTAAATGTTTGGGTGGGGATCAGGGACAGAGAAACTGAAGGACTGAAGCTCCCTGGGGAGGACAAACACACACATCTGGTGGAGAAACAGTCTGGCCCCCACTGCCTCAGCTCATGTAGTGGTGATACGGAGTGACCCCAAAGAGACTGCCAGACCAGTGCTTTTATTCAAGAGGCCCCCGGTTCCTGGGAGTAGCAACTTTTGGGCTAATGCACCTAGAGAAGCTCTCCAATAGCTCTAGATCCTGCAATGAGTCTGAGGTGTGATGGGAGGAAAAGCAAATCCCCCACTTTCCCTTTCCATGGGACTCCAAGTTTCTTGGGGGATGATCTCTCCTGAATTCTTGTTCCTTCTAGTCTTCTCTACCATTTCTTCTGTGGAATCTCCATTAGGTTCTGGTACTTTTCACTCAGAATTACACTTGGGCTGTAGTTTTTTTATTGTTTTATTTTTTCATCTGAAACTTTTCCTTCTTTCTGAAACGATGTATCAAACCATGTCTATAGTCAGACATCTTGCTTCACCTTCCTGCATGTATTTTAAAAACTTAAAAAATTTGTACTAACTTTAAAATCCTAATATTGGTAATATTTAGAAATAAAACACATTACTATATGGACACAAATACATATAGAATGATCTATCTATAAACTATTTTTAGGTTGAACCATGTGAATTTAACATTTTGTAGATAAAAAATTCAATAGATAGGCTCAGCACCTGTGGCTCAAGAAGCTAAGGTGCCAGCCACATACACCTGAGCTGACAGGTGTATGTCGACTCTAGCCTGGGTCTGCCAAACAACAGTGATGGCTAAAACCAAAAAATAGCTAGGCGTTGTGGCGGACACCTATAGTCCCAGCTACTAGGGAGGTGGAGGCAGGAGAATCGCTTGATCCAGGAGTTGGAGGTTGCTGTGAGCACTCTACCCAGGGTGACAGCTTGAGGCTCTGTCTCAAAAAAAAAAAAAAAATTTAATAAATATTGCCAATTTTAGGTGGCTCCACTGAATGTGTTTACCAGAAATTATATAAACGGTGTTAAGGTAAAACAGTTCACATTTATGTATTTAATTGTATCAGATATTTACACCATTTATTACCTAAGGATGTAGCACATACTATACTAATTTCTAGACTAAATTGATTCATAAAACAAAATTGGCATATAATGAAAGAATTGCATTTTAAAAGAAATCACTCTTACTCGTTTTGACTTACTTCTCATGCATACTTCATATTTAGTATAGAATTTTTTGTTTATTCTGGCAAAATAACTGAAAAGGAATAATCTTCATAAACTTATTGAATGACAAAATGTATTTTTGACAGTCATTAAATGAAGTACATCATATTTGAAAGTTATCATCCAATTACTATAATGTGAGAAAAATAAATAATTTTCATAAGCTTAATGAGAAGTTATTCCCCAGAATATAAGGCTAAATTGTTAAAACACTATAACCGTTTATGGATATGTATGTGTTTTCAACTTTTAAAATTTATATTTCAATACATCTGAATCCAAATACTAAAGTAATTCTAGCTTCAATAACTATTTTCAAAAAAACACTTTTATTTAGAAAGCCTGTGCTTATTGCTAGATTTAATTTCAGGGTTTATTATTTTTTTAATTGAGTGAAAA
Organism: Loris lydekkerianus; assembly: GCA_963574355.1. Lineage (NCBI taxonomy): Eukaryota > Metazoa > Chordata > Mammalia > Primates > Lorisidae > Loris > Loris lydekkerianus. The sequence goes on along the minus strand of CAUYPK010085356.1, from coordinate 15,614 downwards.
AAACATACTTAATATAGACATTCTAAGGTTTGTTTTCATACTTCTTTAATGAGATTTGAGTACAGTTATTTAATTGCTTCAATGATTCACATTTTATAATTCAAAAGACTGATGTCTGATAGCAAATAATCCCTAACAACCATTCATAATAATTGAATGGTGTATTTTCCTCGTCATATGGCAGTTCAGTAGTTTACATGTGATTAACAACAAAACTCAGGCTTGTATAGGTAATGGCTAGTTATTAATGTTCTGAATATATTATGGTTTTATGTAAAATGGTAACAAAATTTTAGTTAGTTTTGGAGGATAAATATATGTTACATTGTTTTAAAGGTGATACCAGGGAGCTAATTTTTTAATGAATAATCTACTTAGTTACATTAATTTTATTTCAGCAAGAAATTATTTGATTTTTATAATTCAAATTCACTTATATAAAAAATCTATTGATAAAATAAGTATTTTGGAGCATAAAGCATCAATATTGAAGACAGGGACTGTCTTCTTTTGTCTTTTGTTTTTATTTATTTTTTCCTTTAATAAATATATAATGAATGCTTGCTAGAAGCAGTGCTAGGAACAAAAGATTCAGAGGACTTATCAGTCCTCTGGGGAAGTGGGCAAATAGATCATTACAACACAACATGGAAAATGCTAGGTTAGAGGCTTGCACATCCTATAAAGGATGATATATGTGCTGAGTTTCAACTATGAGTAAAAATGTATCAGGTTAAGGAAGAGGAGAAAGATGCTCTAGAAAAAGGAACAGCTGTTGATGATGTATAGGAAGTGAATGATAGGAAACAGTTGTTTACTAATAAATTATATATAGATGAAGGCTGAAAATATTTATTATATCCCAGAAAGCAATTTTCATTTTATAAAACTTTTATTTTCTCTCCCAAGTGTAATAATTTCTAGTACCGCACTCAATTATTCATGCCCCTGTGGCAGGGTGGGGGAGGTAGTAGCATTACTCATTCACATCTTTGCACTGGCCTTGTAGTGGGCAATATACTTCCTCACCTTTTGACTGCAGGCTTGGTCATATGACTTGCTTAGGCCAACGTAATGTGGTGTATATAATGTAAGGAAAATCCGGTGTGTGCTTGCACACCTCTCAGCTTTCGCCATTGCCAAGAGAACAGTGTTGTCTTAGCAGTCATCTAGTTCAAGAATGTTGAGAGACATATGGACCCAATCATCAGCTTGGGTAAGTCCCGCCAAGCCCAACCCTAGAACAAGCTAAGCATACACAATACATATCCATGAGTCACAAATGCTTATTGTTGTTTGTTACTGAAATTGTGTAGTGTTCATGATGCAGGAATAGGTAGCTAATACATAATTCTGAGCACAAATGCTGCCATGATGGAGGTCAATTCAACATTTCTAAATAAAGAGAAGTACTTTCATTTACCCGTGATAGCTTTTTGACATTTGGATTTATCTAAATTATATACCGTATATACTCGAATATAAACTGAGTTTTTTCGGCACAAAATTTGTGCCGAGTTCAGGTTTTTCGGCTTATACTCAATATACAGTCAATCATATTAAACACTCACGATTCCCTTCTAACTGCAAAAATAAACCAAGGATTGAGTGCAAAAAAAGAAAGAAAGGTTCAAGCCTTTCAGAAATGTCATTTTATAGTCTGTAGCCAAAGCTTAAAACGAGCAACTGAAATGAGTTGATTGGTCTTAAACCCATGAAGTGACAAATCCTGGCATTAGCCATTCTACCTGTTGACATGGGTACAAATCTGAATCCTGATACAATAAGAATTAAAATAACTGCTTCCTCATTTCTATAGCAAGACCATCTCCTGGAAAACAAACAAGCAAACACAGGCAGCTTGTTGCTCACACAATACCTGTATAATCGGCACAAATATCACCAGCCAATTGGCACAGTAGTTGCCAATTTTTGATTTCCTAATATGCAACAGAAACTCTGTATTTTCAGCTCTAAAAAAAATAACAAAACAAAACAAACCAGTCCAAAACTACCACAACAAAAACAAGCAAACAAATTAAAAAATATACACTCCAATTTCCCTTCCTGGAGATATATTTTTAAAACATTTGTCTAAAATTCTAAATTTTCCATTTAAAATTCATTCTAAGTGATCAATATCATATTTCTAGTCCCTGAACACCATTCATTTTTCTTCCTTTGCAAATTCTTCAGTGTGAGACTGTAAAGAGGAGGGAAAAGTCAGATCACAACAGGATCCTTCTCTTCGTCCCCACAGCTTCGTTAGCAGTACCTACCTTCTCCACTTCAGGGAAAGAGTCCGCAAATTTTTATGCCAATTTTATTCATTTTATCTATTTTTATTTATTTGCTTGTTTTCAATTATTGATGACATGAGGGTGCTTACACAATTCAAAAACAAATTTGTAGAAAGGTGTTAGCCTGAGTTTTAAAGATTGGATTTCTGAAAGTTGATTTGTTTAAAGGGGAGATTCATTTTATATTGTGAATATTATCCATATTTTATCAGTTTTTATTTTAGCCATTATTTTGGAAAATTGTTCTATCTGAACATGGACATGAGAATTACTGTAAGAAAAAATTATGTTCACATCTGTCTTAAAATTCTTAATATCATTCTGTGTCTAGAGAGAGAATAAAAGGATGTTAGGTAATTGATATAAATAAAATTAAATTTCTGTCTTTATGTTGTTGCAGCGTGTTAAAATGATTGTCTATATTCTCCTCAAATTTGGAACATATGTTTGGGATGTTCTAAAATATTGACTAGTGGCTTAGCATAATTGTCATTTTAAGAACATTAGCAGGCACCATAAAGCATAAGGCCATTGTCTTCTATAATAAATGAAACTGAGATTCAGGGAGAGACCTCTACACCAGCTAAATGGGAAAGATACCATATATTTATAAGATGCTGCTGGAAGAACACAAACGGGTTTCAAATAGGTTTTCCCAAGTGAAACTCACAAGGGCAGAAACTCTGGTTATAAGCAGGATGCGGGCAACCGTAGAAAGCAAGTGGCATATATGTACCATAAATGGTTTGCCATCACCCAATGGCTAAAATCTAGGACTTAGAAGATCCAGGATTAGATTAAATAAATGTTGTTTGTTAGAAGGAAATTACTAGACAATTATAACTGCAATTTTTTTTGGGGGGGGGTGTAAATATGATCATGGATAGATTCGGTGATGTCCGTAAGAAAAATATTAGTCACTTATGGTAGAAATGTAGAGTTACAAGCTTTCCAAAATTAACAAATGTTTTGCATTTTGGTTCTGAAGATGTATTTCCCCCCAATTTTGCAAAGAAAAAATATTCCAAGTATAACTAAATTATTGAGACAATTACTCTTAATTCATTAAAGTTCTCTATTTCATGAATAAAAATGTACTGAGCGTACGTCATGTAACCTGTTTTTGTAAGATGCACAGAGAGTTAGTGTGCATGTAACCCAGGACAGAAAATGAATTACTAATTAGTAACTTAGTAATAATTCTTTAAATTTGGTAAATTTCTTCTATGTTTACTATATTTTTTAATTCAGTTCCATCCACAAATGCTAAGCAATCAGCTTTAGAGTCAGAAAGACTTGGGTTTAAGTGCCAGCTTGGATGTATCTGAGCTGCGTCATTTTACCCTGTGCCTCAGCTTCATCATCAGAAAATAGAAGTGAATTGTCCCTACATTTTGAGATTACACTCAAAACAATTGCAATAGTTAATGTAAAAAATGTAGCACAGTGCCTGAAACATCGCACTCATTGAATGTTAGTTATTATTAGTATTAATATAAGATTTAATTATAAAACATTATTTTGCCGTGTCAAATTTTCTAATTGGGTTATTATCTGGTTGAGTGGTTAAAAAAAAAAAAAAGGCGTTTTATTCACTTCCTGGTCAAAAGTTCTTAGTTGCCCTTTCATTTTTCTCTCAATTTAATGCATTTAACAGAAATATATTTGCCACTATATTCTATAGATTACCCTACTATGTTCTTCCTGTGATGTTATTAAAATTTTATTGAAAAATATTAAATGTTTTGTTGACCCACACACTCTTAATCCCATTGTTCTTGTACTAGCTCCATCCTTACATTATTGTCACATTTATTTAGACACTGACAAGGTTTTACTATTATATCCTAGGTCATCGAAGCTCTAGGGAGTATTTTCTTAAGGCTTCCAAAGGAGGGAACTTCTGATTTGGAGAACTTCAGATCTTATTAAATAGTAGGTTGTGAGAAAGTGAACCCAAGAAAGATTACAGAAATATTTCTGGTGTCATTAAAATAATAAACATTGGAATGATATGTTACACTCATATATTTAAAATAGTATTTCTGAATAGAGAAATCTGTTCTACTCTTTCTAATGGATGGCAGAATCAGAGGATAATTAAATGTCCCAAATTGCCTGCTGAACGCTCCCTTTTCCCTCACTAAAGCAGTTAGGAGCTTGAGTATGTTTGGACAATGAAATTGATAGAAGAAGAAAAAATGACAGTGTGCAAATGAGTCTCACACTAGCAAGCATCAGGCAGGGAATGAGTGGTAGATTGTTGGTGAAAAAGCACTGGCAGAGGGTTACAGAAATCCGAGGAACTAGAATGCTTAAAGGTCTAAAATCAAGGCTGAAGGGTTTGGCCTTTAGTCAATAGTCAATCCATTCTTTATGACATTTTATCCTTGAAACTGGCTGAACAAAGAGATTAAAAATACAATATAATTCTTCTTGACATTTCGGTGTAGCATATATCATTTAGGACTGATGGTGCCATGAAGACAGATGCAAACAAGCAACTTGTGACTTAGGGGTGCTGTGTCCCAGCAAAGAGGAATCGAATATGCTTAGTGAAACTTTAGAAAACTGCCCTCCCAGTTACCACAGGGCACCTTTATCCTTACAATTTGTCTTTTTATCTTTTGTTTTTAACTATGCATTTTACTTTATAATATTCTCTGCAAGTCATGTTCCCTATGGCCTCTCTTTGGAGAGATGTGCAGTGCTTGAGGTTGGATAAAGCAGTGTGTGGTCTTGGGTAAATTATCACTACCTCTCTAAGTTTCTTTAGCTGCAATTAGAAGGAGAAATATTTAACTAAATCATGGGGAAGTTGACCTGAGATCAAGAATGGCGATGTATCTGGCCCAGTCCCAGGAGACACAGTTAATTCTACCCAACTGCTTTAGTGCCAGACACTCAATGTCAGTTTATAGAGTTAAACACTCATAAGGCGGACTCTTGGAGATGGTATTAATGTATTTTAGTACTTTCCCATTGTCTCAAAGATAAACTCTGGGAAATGATTTATATTAAACAGTGTAGCAGCTGACAGAAAATTAAAATCTTAACCATCTTTTTACAGCAATGTGATATTATTTACTTCACACTCTTGAAATAAGAACGCTAGAATCCTGGAGAGATACCAAAGATATGCTGTTATGCTCTTTGTCAAATTAAAGAGGGGACTTTCTTTGAGGTTTCTATCATCAAAGAACATAGACATCCTATATAATTTTTCTTTTCCCTATACACATAGATTTCTCTCGAGGCTTCCATTGTTGTGTCACTTTATAATACCACTCTTTCCTTTCCTAAATGAATAAAAGAATGATTTTTTTTTTTTTGTACTTTCCCGAGGTTCTTGGCATTCTCTGATTCAATGTTTATTTGGGAAGGAGAAACAGAATAATTTAATTACTTTTTGTTCTGTCTTGGCAGCCACCACTACCATTGCTATCTCTTCATCAGTGAGTTGATAGCACAGCGAACTGCATTTTTCCCCCTCTTTATTTGAGCCCTTTGTTTTTTTCCAGATGATCATTAGCATTTTTGACAACAAATTACTTTAATTATGAACATTCTTTCTTTAGACACAATGCTATTGTACACTTAAAGGATTATACTATAGTTAAATGTAACTTTTGTATGAACTAAGAAACCAAAAAAATTCATGTGATTTGCTTTTTTTTATAATTCCTTTTGTTAAATTTCAGAATATTACAGGATGCATGTTTTGGTTACATAATTTATTTGTGTACATTTTAAGCCAAAACTATAAGTGTGCCCTTCACCCAGAATGGGTGTATTGTACCACTTAGATATGAATTTATCCACGCCCTACTTTCCCTACTCCTACTGGATTTCCACTGGATTATACTTCCATGTGTACACACAAGTGTTGATCGACTAGTTACAATGTAGTATTGGGTAGATGTGGTGTTTGTTTTTGATTCTTGTGATATTTCATTTATAAGAATGGTCTCCAAGTTCATCCAGGTTGTTACAAAAGATACTAGATCACCATTTCTTTTTATGGCTAATACTCTATGGTACACATATACCACACTTTATTAATCCACTCCTGTGTTGATGGGCACTTGGCTTGTTTCCACATCTTTGCAATTGTGAATTTTGCTGATATAAACATTTGAGTGCATGTGTCTTTTTTATAAAATGTCTTATTTCCTTTGGATAAATTATCAGTAATGGGATTGCTGGTAGGTCTACTTTTAATTCTTTGAGGTATCTCCATACTACTTTTCATCGAGGTTGTGCTAGTTTGCAGTGTACCCACAGTGTATAAGTGTTCTTCCTTTCTTTACACATCAATACTAGAACTTTCACCACTTTTATTCAACATATCACTGGAAGTCCTAGCCAGAGCAAACAGGGACAAGGTTGAAATAAATGGTATCTAACTTTTAAAAAAAAAAAAAAAAAAAAAAGGTTAAACTCATCTCTCTTTGCTGATGACACATAGAAAATCCCAAAGATTCAACCAAGAGTCTCTTGAAATCTTGAAATTGGTGAATAAATTCAGCAAAGTCTGGGGTTGCAAAATCAATGTACATAAATTAGTACCTTTCATATACACCAAAACACTCAAACTGAGAATCAAATCAGAGACACAATACTTTTCACAGTATCAACAAAGAAAATAAACCCCTAGAAGTATATGTAATTAAGGAAGCGAAGTCCTCTATAGAGAGGACTATGAAACACAGAGAAAAGAAATTACAGAGGCTATCAATACATGGAAAAACAGTATGCTCATGGATCAGCAGAATCAATGTTGTTAAAATAGCTATACTACCCAAAGTGATTTCCAGATTCCCTGGCCCATTAAAATGCCAATGTCATTTCCACAGGTCTAGAAAAATAAATCTATGCTTTGTGTGAAATCAGGAAAGATTCCAAAAAACCAACACAACCTTACATAATAAATTGGGAATCATGACTTTAACCAGACTTCAAGCTATATTACAAGGCAATAAGAACCAAAACAGCATGGTATTGGTACAAAAACAAAGATATAGACCTATGGATCAGAATAGAGAACAATCCTCATAGTCCCATCTTACCTTTGACAAAGCAGATAAAAACATACACTGGGGAAAAGAATTCCTATTCAATAAACATTCTGGGAAAACTGGATAGCCACATGTAAAAGAATGAAACAGGATCCCCTCTCATCACTCACAAAAATTAATTAATGATGGATAAAAGACTTAAACCTAAGGCATGAAACTAAAAGAATTCTAGAAGAAAATGTGGGAAAAAATCTCACAAATATTAGCCTAGGGAAAAATGTTATGAAGAAGACACTAAAAGCAATCACAGTCATAACAAAAATAAACAAATAGAACGTGGTGAAATTAAAGTTTCCATACAGCTAAGGACACAATAGAATAAACAGACAACCTACAGAATGGATCTTTATTAAAAAGTGGGCAAAAACATGAATAGAAACTTTTTAAATGAAGATAGTCTAGTGGCTAAAAAACACATGATGAAATGCTCAGCATCTCTAATAACCAGGGAAATGCAAATCAAAACCACAATGAGATAACACCTAACTCTGGTGAGAATTTACGGGAGTTTTATGTTTTGTTGGACCCAATGAAATTATTAATCATAAATATGTATAGGTGAAATTCATTTAACCTCATATGCAACATATTCAACTATGAAAATGGTTTAAAAGAGGATACTAGTAGTAAATAAAAATTACCAAAAGCATGGAAGAAAGGCTAGAAAACAAAGATGGTTGGCAACATACATCTTTCACTGCAGAGGAAAATCATACAGAGCCATTTTAGTTAAAAAGAAGGTAGGTTTCTTCTAAGTTCCCTATAAGTTGAATCAAATTTTAAAATCAGTGAGTTCATCATTTTAAATTTTCTGTTTCCTTCTGTTGACAACTGAGAAATTTCTTATAATGTGAATGATATCCTGTAATAGTTCTATCTTTATTAATCTACATTTCAATGTAGATTGAATCTACTTTAAAAATGTAATTTAATGTAAATTTTTAGTTTTTGATTTAGAAAAAAAAAATACATCAAGGTACACAGACACACCTGGAATATGATGTAGGAATATAAGCCAAAAGATAGTTCCTATCCACCCATAAAAATTCACAATTTTCACTTACTGGAAAGGCAACCATACTATGGTTTCAGGTTTTCATACAAGTCTAAAGTGGGACGTATCCTTCATACTTTAAAAAATTAACATCTGTGTTGTTATTGGATTTCATTTCCATAATATAGGACTTACATGGATTCTTATAGTCTAATAAAAGATACCTCTGAAGTTTTTATTTTGGGATCTTGTCCCATTTTCAACTCCAAAGGCTCCTAATGATCTCATAATTTGTCTGCTGACAATCTCATTTCATTTTGAACCTGATCAGAGACTTTGGTAAAACCTCTCCAGGGACTCTTGGTCTCCATTTTACCCTTCTGCATTCCAGCTTTGTTCAGTGCTCCAAATTCTTCACAATAAAATCTCTAAGAGACCTACATATGGTATCATCACAGTATAAAAGTTAAAGAGACAGGAGTGTTAAGGATCAAAATAATTAGTGCATAAACATTGGTGTCTTTATTCAGTCATCTATTTGTTCTTCAGAGGACAGAGGTTCTACTATATGGTCAAGAGCCTGGGGCTACTCATGAAAGAACAGAGAGAACAGACCCCAAGGCAGGACAGGGGAAGGAGAGGTCATTAACATCCAGGGAGGAGCAGGCAGATGAGATGCCTTCTCCTAGCACTCATCCCTGCTGCTGGCTTGACCGAGTTGAGGGAAGACAAGAAAGGTGAGGGCTTTGAAAAGAGAGAAGAGTAAACAAGATTTGGATGGAACTTTCTGCTCTGTCATATACCCTTCCTTGCTACCCGCTTGAGAGACACTGGATTTAAGCTTCTTTCTCTTGGATACCATGCTGTAACTGGCTGAGCATCAGCCAGCCGTCTTTTCTTTGGGATGAACAAGTCCCCAGAAGACTCTTCCCGGCAAAAAATAAAATGGGAAGGAAGAAGTATCTATTTTCCCCACATCTAAATCTTAGAAATGAGTATGATGTGGTTGCGTAGGATCTAGGATTTATACCAGGCGGCTCTTTGAACAGTATGTACATAACCAATGAAAATTCTCCTTTGGTCAGTTTATTTTATATCAGTATCAAATTGCTCATTTGCAATGAAAAAATACCAAAATTTTATTCTTCTTTATTATCTCTTACGTCAGGGGATATACATATTTTTTGATCATTATTTTCCATTTTTTTTGATGTAACTGAACTTAAAATTTTGTTAATAATAACAGCTGTTACAGAAGAGATTTTTTTTTTTTAAATGACTAATAGGACAAAATAAATGTAAGAAAAATTACGTACTGTGAAATTTTACGACACTGAGGCTTCCATGTTTAGTTGTACAGATTAATTTAAATTATCTTTCTTCAAATACAATATAACTTAGTATCACCATTTTACAAAATACAAAAGAGTTAAAGCCAAAATTCAGAAAAGGATTAATTCTGTTTCAAATTGCATCATTCTTTATTGCATCACCCTGAAATGACAGTTCCATTTGGAACATACATATGTATTTCATAGATTTTCATCAGCAGGTTTAAAGAACCTTTGCTAAATGATCTTTTTCGATATTTATGGTGTTAGTCTCCTAGCAAATAGTACAAATGCTTTAATGCAATGATCCCCGATGCTGTTTTGTAAATATTCAGGAACATTACTTGGTGTGTGTAAAGTCTCCTAAATAAAATGAGCCATTAGAATTTCATAAGCTGATATCACCAGCATATTATTATAATAGAAAACGCAAACAAATATTGTGTGTTACCGGCACAAAATCAAATAGGTATTTATAGGAATCGCTAAGCAGGCATGTACTTGTTTTCTGAAATATGTAATAGTCTCAAGTGCCAGTGAAATTCAAACATAACCATTCTGATTAATTCCAAAAGAGGCTAGCCCTCTGATTGATAACATCTTTCTCTTATTTGCATCCTGATTTGCATCGTGCACACATTACATCTCTTCACAGATGTAATGCATGTTTGCATCTTAAAACTCAAAAAACGGTGTCTCTGGAAACCTTACCTAAAAAACAACCCAAGTAGCTATTCACTACACCATATGAAATTCATCCCCCAAAATGTAACAGGGGGAGATATTCTGAAAGGGAAGCTTTAGGCAAATTTCACTCCAGCTACCTTACAGCCCTATTTACCTGAATATTACTGCTAAAAACATCTTTAATATTAATAATAAACAACATGTAATATTACAAAAGCCAGTATAATCTTTGCCTGTCAATTATTAAAGAAATTTTTAAAACTACCCAGTGTTTCTTCCTGGCATTTCTCCAAATGTCACTTTATGAATATATTTGTGTTATATCCAATATATTTAGATTTTTATACTTAATGTAAAGGTGCTATGTCGAGTTTCTAACATTGGTTTTTTATAAATCCCTATGGTCTTTTTATTTCCATTTCAAATATGCTAAAACTAGGACTATCACACGATATTCCTAACATGCATGATTTTCTACTCTGTTGGCTGTGTCTTCTGTGGCTTTTCTTTTGTAAATATTTTTCTCCAAAGCTCTTCTTGGACTGCTAGTCTCAAGAACAGTTTGGGGCCTTGTTCTTCTGTTTTCATCTTTATTTGCAAACTTTCTCTGCAAAAACTATACAAATGCTTTTAGAAAAACAATTACAAATGTATTGAATTTCTCTCACTTATAATGTCTTCAGAATGTTTAAGACCATGTGTAATTGAATTACCCAGTAAAATTAATACAGCATTCATTTTAAATAGCTCGTCTTCTTTTTAGATGAGGATGACATTAGAGAAAAAAGTGTAAATGCATATTATTTTCTCAAGATTACTTTGTGAATAAGTAAACAAGTATAAGAATACTGAATTCTTCTCTGGGAAGGCAGTTTGCCATTTAGTGCCTGTCCACCGGCTCAGAACTTTAAAAAGTCTGACTGAGTTTAAAAGACAGCATGTTCCAGGCAAAGATGAAAGTTAATTAAAGCTGAAAGACGCAATGCTTTTCACACATTCTAGTTCCTTTAGGCTGCTAGTGTTCATTTAATTTTTGTTGATTAACCTAATCCTACTATTATGATGCCGATCATTGTAAAGAGATCCCGCCTGTTCAGCATGACTTGAGGCTGAATAATGTTAACAGCGAAAATGAAAGAGCTCAAACATTTTCCAGAATAGTTTGGTGTTTTGCCAAATGCCAAGGAATAAGTTACCTACTGGAAGCAAGTGGCTTAGGGGGCTTGGCTGCATCTTCCAGGAAAGCTGTGGAAGTACTTCTAAAACATTAACATGGGAGAATTCCTATATCAAAAAAAAAAATTATTTTTCAAAATATTTAAGAGCAGTAAGTCAATTTTAATAATATTTTCATGATATTTTAAATTATGAGATGCAAGAGAGTTCAGATTTACTATTAAAACTCTCTCTTCTATCTGTTTATTATGCAAAGTGCTACATGAGGGGAATGGGCATTGCATTTTAACTTTTGTGTTTTTAAGAAACATATAAAGGACAGAGGCACAGAAAAATAGACACAGAAAATAACAAATAGAAACCACAGAAATGTAATATGAGAGTATCTGTGCTTTTTGTGTACCTTATTCGATAAATCATGAATGAATGTCCATTATAGTTAGCAACATTGCTAACTTGTATACACAAGCAAATGTCTAGTTAACAATGTTGTGTTTTCTCTTTTGAAGAAAGAAATGGTGACTATTCTTTTATACTTTCTTCCATTGAATACTTTGAAAGGTTTGATATCCTTACACAAAATTGTTGTTTTCATTAATATCTTGGATGGCAGCTGATAGTCCACACGACTCCTACGTAATTCTATGGTACCATAGCACACTATAGTATTGTCCCGATATTTCCACCATTTACCACGAAAATGTGGGATCTTATTTCCAGTGTTGTAGATATGGCACATTGTGAACTAACAGGAATGGCTTCACAGCAGCTGTTAGGATTCGTTGAGTCAACAATATACATGTGTCCACACCCTAACTGTATATTACCATACAATAGCTATTGTAACATTTAATTAAAGCTAGTATTATTATATTCATTTTATAGATATGAAAACAAAATTATAAATTAAGTCCTACAATAGGACTACATTTTATGTTGGACTCTAATTTTGAAAAATTTATTAACTCTTGAGGGCTACATTTGGTACATTTATAGAATAAAATGTGGGGAGTAGAGTCTTAACGTTTCCTGTTTCTAAGCTATGGAAAGTACCAAGTGCAGCGTTGAACAAATACCAATTTGGATTTTTGACTAGCTGTTTAAAATAAATAAATATTTATTGAGCACTTAACCTATACAAAATACCATTCAAGCCATGGGGGAGAGATATATAGATGAAAATCTACAAAGAGCCTATCTGTCAAAAAACTATATACAAGCTACACATATAAACAGAATGAAAGTTCAGACAGCAAGTGCTTGTCTGTAAAGTTAACATGAAGTGGACCTACCCCTTCACCTAAAACAATATACATACAGATGTTTCATGATACTGAATATCTGGCAGTAAAGGACAGTGACCTCTCAGGAAACAAATGAGATAAGCCCTGCAGTTACCCCAGCATATGGCCTTGAGAGAGGTCGGGCCATGACTCAGTGGGAGGAATCCAGCTAAAACTTCCACTCCCTGAATGGACAGTGGAGAGCTGAGAGTTCAGGGAGACCGAAGCAGCTAAAGATTGTGAGAGAACCCGACGGGAGAGAGACGCACAGGGAGAGAATTCCACAAATCTGTAGGATGCTGATAAGAACACATGTGTGTTAACTGAGTCTGGGGAAATAGCTACTTCCTGAAGTATCAGAGTCCAGCGATCACACAGGGCTGAGAATAATGCCTATTCCTCATTTTCGTACTTGAAAACATGATCTATGATTAATAGAACACTGAGGACAGGACATATAAAGGACTCACTATGTCGTGGGGAATGATGAGGGCTAAACTGGGCATTGCTTCAGTCCCACCTAATCAATACTAGAAGCAAGACTGGAAAGGAAAAAATTTCCATGTAAGTAAAATGTACTCTGGATAAAGCATGTAATATTTATGTGAAAACAATACCCCCCCCCCCGCCAAAACTAATATTTACAATGTATGGTATCCAATCAGATATACCAGACATTCATAGAAGCAGGAAAACTTGACATATAATGAAGAGAAGTCTCAGTCATTCAAAACTGACCCAGAATTGATACAAACGTGAGAATTAGTAAACAATAAAACAAGCACAATAAAACAGTTGTTATAACTATATTTTGGTCATTTAAAATGTTAAGTAGAGACATGGGAGATATAAAAAAGATACAAGTCAAACTTGTAGAGATGAAAGTTGGAAGAAGTAAGATTAAAAATAAACTGTATGAAATTGGTGGCAGGTACGACATTAGAGAAAATAACGTTAATGTCATTAAAACATAACAACAGGAAAAACTATTCACAGCAAAACACAGAGAAAGGAAAAACAAATAAAAATATAAATTGTTTAGACAACCATTATAGTGAACTGCCTCCCTCAACAATAGAGTGATAAACAGAAAATCATCCTGGAGATAGAAGATTTGAATACTACTACCAACTCACCCTAACTGACATACTTAATTTTTGATTTTGTTTTTATATCTAAAAAATGAATATAATAAATAATCTACTTATTTTTTTCACATCAGTGAGGTGTGTAACAATTTCAAAACATTAAGTGTAGAGGAGGAGAAAAAGGGGAAAAGCATTAAAAAATTGAAAAAAGTTATGGCTAAAATTTCCCTATGTTAATGAAAACTAAAACTACAGATTCAAGAAGCACAATTATATCTTAAGCCAAAGAAACATGAAGAAAGCTATCATAATCAATCTAACCAAAATATTAATAAATAGAATATCTTAAACACAGGCAGAGAAATAGGGTACATTATGTTCAGGGGAATACAGAGGGTAATAACAGATTTCTCATGAAAAATGAGAAAATGATGCATTCAAAAAATAGTAGAGCAACTTTTAAAGTACGAAAAGGGGGGAAAAAAGGTGTCTTCTTTGAATTCCATATCCAGAAAAGTCTTTCAAAAGTGAAAATGAATTAAACAGTTATTCAGTCATATAAAAGCTGAAATAATTAATCAGCAACAAACCCATAGTACAAAAAATATATAATTCATTAGCCAGAAGGAGAATGGTTATGCCAGAAAATCTGGATCTACACAAAAGGAAGAATAGTACTGGTAATGATAACCACATGAATAAACATATTGGATTTTTTCTTAACATACTATTTTAAAAAATGATTGTTTAGACAAAAAAATAATAATAATATGAGTAGTATAGGGAATGAGAGACATTAACATATGAAAATAAATTATATGACAGCAACAGTCTGAAAGTCCAAGAGAGACAAAGTGGAAGTAAATGAATGTAATATTCTCATACAGTAAGAGAAATAGTATAATATTACATGAAGATAATCTGAGATAACCTAAAAATGTAATCTATAATCACAAAGGCACTACAAAAATAAAAGTAAGTTTCAACTAATAAGGCAATAAAGAAGATAATACTAAATTATTTAAGTATCAAATTAATCCAAAACAACAAATTGGAAAAAGAGGAAAAAAGGAACACAAAGCAAATGGGACAAATTGAAAACAAGTAGCTGGATGATAGTTATAAACCTTCGTCAATAATCACACACAATGTGAAGGTTTTAAATACCCCAATTAAAAGCCCAATAATGTTGCATTGAATAATAAAGGCCAACCTATATACAGCCCACAAACACACTTTAGAAGTTAAGATACAAATAAGTTAATTATAAATATTACAAGTTCATTATATATATTAAAGATATACACACTGTTTTTATACCAATCAGAACAAAGTTAAGAATGAGTATGTGACAAAATTGGAGCCCTCACAGGTTACTGGTGGGAGTGCAACATGGGGCATTCACTTTGGCAAACCATTTGACACTCCCACAAAATACTAAAAATGTGATCTAGCTATTTCTTTCTATAGAATTTACCTCCGAGAAAGAAAGACATATGTCAACATAAAAACTTGGACTCAGGATTTACACCTGCGGTGCATCTTACAAGGGTACATGTGAAACTTAGTAAATGTAGAATATAATTGTCTTAACACAATAACTAAGAAAATGCCAGGAAGGCTATGTTAACCAGTGTGATGAAAATGTGTCAAACCGTCTATAAAACCAGTGTATGG